>JACATO010000390.1:0-77006 GCA_018389105.1 Nautilus pompilius | reverse complement strand
TGACCATTGATGCTAACCACCATGGTTTTTTGAATACCAAAATATTTTTCAAATAAACATTTTGTTTAATGATTGTTTCCAAAAAGATAAAAGGGACAGGAAGTTTTGAAAACACTTATTTAAAGCTCCTTTCATTAAGAAAAATAATTTTTTAAAAAAAAATATTCAACATTGTTTTTAGTACCATCTTTATAAAGCATTCCACGTAGATACAACATGATTATTAAGAAAAATTTAATAAATTCAAATATAGACTGATTCTAAGGGTAAATTTTTTAGTTCACGGTAGCTTTATATAAATTTAAAACCTCCTGCACTTTTGACTCCCTAGGTATTTTTTTTGATTTAATAAACTTTTTATTTTAAGAAACCATCCAAAATGGATGACCTAATCTGCATAATAAAATGGGTCTATGTTCTTAATTTTATAACCATTAGATGTGTCTTTATTTTTTTTTCTCCAAGCATTTTTCATTACTTAAATATTGCTACTTCATTTCAGTCTCTGTCTTCTTAACCACCTCGTAAATTTTAAAAAATATTTACTTGTTTACATATTTGTACTGTACAAAACCTATTGAAGGTCTAACAATCAACAATACATATATAGTTCTTGTCCCATCACAAGTCAAAACTACTGAGTTAAAAGGTAATATCCTTAATTCATTTGTAAAACCATTAACCATTAGGTTTAATTTATTGTTGCATAAAATTCCTAATGAGAGAGAGAAAATTTAGAAGTTAATAACCTATTTTTAAAAACAACAATAAAAATGGCCTTAGAAATTTCATGTCAGTTATGGTAAAAAATCAATAGTATGTAGTCCTATAACCCTTTAATAGAAACTTTTTATAAAATATCTAATTAAAATAATACCCTAAAAGATTTTCAGCAAGGGTTCCAAGCTAAAATATCTTGCCTAACAAATTTTCTATAAATCTTGAAGACCTTAGCTAGTTGATGGCGAAATTAAAGTCGATGTTAATTTATTTCGACATTTTGTCTTTTGAAAAAATTCCATATTTAAGATGAGTGTGTAGTACACTTTTACTGCAGGTAGAAAAATAGTATGTAGTAATTAATAGAATATCACTGTCATATCAAGAAGCCTCTATTGAAGTGTCATAGGGTTTTGTTTATTGGTTCGCTGTTGTTAATATGCAGAGATAAATGATGTTGAATGTATAATATATATTATTATTATTAAAAACTTTCCAGAATATACTGGTGCTAATTCTGAAGACTGAAGTACTCTCCAAATAATTTACTTTAAAATGGTTAGTTAAATGGAAAAAATAATTTAATGCTAGAGAAAATTATCATTATTAACTGACTAACTCTAAACTAGTACAGTTTAAAAATAATGGTTAACCAAAATCTTAAATATAAAGAGTAATGTATTTCAACAGCAAGAAAAGTAAATAGAAAGGTGGAAATAATTAACCAAACTATAAAATATAAAAGTAAAGAAGTTTTAGTTATTTCGTGCCCACATCTGGTATATGATGTGCGAGTATAGTCTTTATTGACAAATGATACTGAGTTACTAGACTGTTTCCATGACTGGCAGAGGTACTAAGGTTGACTTTTTAGTAATTTAAGAGGTGATGTGTCTGGCCTAGAAACCGAGCTGGCTAGTGCGTATCTAGCCGAAGTCACTGTCCAGTTCTCGCTGCGTGCTCCCCACAGACGTAGTCGTCCGAGTCCTTTAGCCGCTGGCCCCAGTGGGAGCGCGGATCGATTACGTCAGTCCCTGCTTGGTAACAGTGGAGTTCCAGCTCCGGTCGCCAGCGTGTATGTCCGCACTTCCATTATGGTGGCGGAACGACAGGAAGCCGCGGGTGGATGGGCGATGATGCCACTGTGAGTGAGTTACCGCAGAGGCCTGTGACATAACTGGGAGTGCCTACCGTGGGAGATAAACCTGCGGGGTGGCAGTTCATTGAAGGAGTGTGAGGGCGAAGTAGAGGAACAACGTGGATGAAGCTGCTCTTAGGGCAATGGGAATAGTGTTATCGATGCACTGTCAGAAAAACGGGGGAGAGGAATCATGAGAGTGAATCTATATATATGAAAAGGAGAGCAGTGTCCAGTCTCTCTACTTATAGGATTCAGCTATTCTCTCTCATGGAGGTGAAGGGGTTCAAGGAGGCTACTCGATTTCAGATGGCTGATTCAACCACAATAATGTATCCAAAACATGAAAACAACTAAACAAAACATAGATTGTAAAGTTATTTGCCATCCCTCCCAGTCTTTTCATATAAGTCTCATGGAACCACCAAAGCTTTTACAGAACCCTGGGTTCTGCAGAACAGAGTTGAAAAATCCTGTGTCTTAAGTTACTTTAAATACATCAACATAACTTACAACCTTTTCCAGCTCCCCAGTCAACTCATTCACTTTGCACTCAGATGTGTTAGCCTCATCAAGCTTCTGGTTGATGACTCTGTTTTTCATCATTTTTTTCTCTGAAAGAAACAAATCAAGAAATATTAGAATAAAGTCTTTTTATTTTCATTTTTGCAAACTAAGGGTGAATTCATTCTCCTCAAAAAGAAATAAGCAATTCCTAAGATCAGTAATAGTAATAAAACCAAAGTGGTTATACACATAAGCAACAGTAGCCAGACTTTATGTCACCAGATGTTATGCTGACAAACAGATAAAATGGACAGAAAATCATATTTTACACGTTTTCTTGGGTGAAATATTTTTGTCGAATATTTTAAATATATTTTTTAAACGTTTCAACTTCCCATTTCACTTCATTCATACAAACAAACAACAAGACTATAAATCCCTGTTTTGTGTCTGCTAAAAATAATGACAGCCCATCATTGAAAGCTGATGGAACGGCGTGTCAACATGCTGATGTAATAGTATCATGACACTGTAGCAACACAATCAGACTGATGTGATAGTAGCATTGTCCAGAGCCATTTGGAGACTAGCTGATGAAATAATGACATCACCCATCTTGCCGCTATTGATAGACAGTTTGTTGTCTGCTAGGGTCACTCTGACTGCTGCTTGCTGGCTTGCATAGAAATTCTTCCTCATCCAGAGTCCACTCAGTTTCCATGTGGGTTGGCACAACACAACAAAAGCATGGACTTTATTGAGACCAGCAAAGATGGCAAGAAGCTTCTTTATGAAGGCTCCGCCTATGTTATTGACAGAGAAATAGATGGGCAAACTTACTGGAGATGTGAAAAGCAGAAAGGCTGCAGCGGGAGGCTGAAGACAATTAATGATGTCATTCAGAGTATTCCATCAGGATACACATCCACCAGATACAGAGTGCATTTATGCTCTAAAATCGGTACACAAAATGAAGCAACGAGCTGGACAATCTGAGGAAGCTACTAGTTTCATCATACACAATTGTACAGAAAATTTCCCTTTGAGCACAGTTGCCTAAAAAGGAAGCATTGGCACAAATAATTAGATTGTAGAGGACAACCCCTGATAGTGATGATATAAGCAAAAACCTAAAACTCACCATCAGAGGGGAACCATTTTTGGCATTTGAAAATGAACAAGTGATCATTCTAACATCATCTAAAAATCTAGACCTCTTGTCCACCAAGCCACACTGGTTTTGTGATGGCACATTAGACAGTGCACTTTTAGGAATCCAACTGTACACAGTCCACATTATTATTAAGGAAATCCACACTCTGCCCTTGGTGTACCGTGTAATGAAGAACAAAAACGAGGACACACACAACATCATATTCAGTTACACGAAGAACGTTTGAAACACAAATCCTGGGTCAATTACAAATGACTTTGAATGAGCAGTACTAAATAACATCAAAAGCATTTTCCAACCACCACAGATTTTGGATGCTTTTTCCACTTTGCAAAAAAATATTCAGTCTCTTGAACTGCAAGCATGGTATTTGGAACTGGAAAGCACTCAACTGATTAGAAGTATACAGGCACTTGCATTTGTTTCACCAAATGATGTCACTGACACATTTAATGCTCTGATGGCCTCTTTCGATAACGAAACAATTGAAAGAATAGCAGACTTTTTGGCCTATTTGGAGAGCACTTGGCTCAGTACTATTACTTGAGGGAGATCAAGGTAACCCACGTTTGAGATTGAAATGTGGAATGTCAAAAGCAGAGCTCAAGACAACCTGCCCCAAACCAATAATTCTCTGGAGAGCTGGCACCAAGCTTTCAACCAATGCATGGTGATTACACACCCATCAATTTGTAGACTAAATGAACAAGCCAGTAATGAAATTTTGACCAAGCAGGCTGCAATGGGATTGAACACAAGACCACAAGACAAAAGGTACAACCTCATTAATAACTGCCTGAAGACACTGGTTGCCAACTATGCCAATGAAGACAGACTTGCATATCTGAGGGTGACTGCTCATAATTTGTGACTGGATGATTTTAATTCTCTATGATTCACTGCACTAAATTTCAATCATTAATTTACTACATTTCTATGGTTGTTTTAGAACATTTGTGTTGATGTGTTTGTAATAAACTACTTATGTATTATTATATTATATTTCTTATTATTGTCAGCATAATGCCCATCGGTATATTATCCACACATGTAAGTAACACAAAACTTGAAAAACAAATTAAATTATCCTTATAATTGTTCAAAATATTTCAGGCATGTTACCTGTAACTATTTCTATTTTATCTGTGTGTGTACTACCTCTTTGGTTTATTATTGAGCTTAAAACTTATCACTGATTGATCAAATGTTCAGTATTTTCTGCTTTTATTGAAAATTAAATACATTCTGCTAAATTCTCTATTCTTTGATAACCTAATTAAAAATATGGCTTTATACAAAGAGAACAAAACTAAGCAAAAAAACAACTCATCTATCTAGAAAGATCTCAATACTTTTAGGAGAGAGATTAAGCTACAAATTCTTTTAATATTTCATATTGTGTATTATTTAGTTTTAACAAAGGCATACTTAAAAATTATTTTTTCATCTTTTAAAGAGAACTGTTAATCGTTTTGACCACAAATAATGGTTAGCCAAAGTATAATTTAGATAAAAATAAATTTCAAAACCATTTTTTATTATAAACTTAAGAAAAACTCAAGCATCAGTTTTATACTGAAATAATAAGTGTATATAGTGATAAACTGAGTGAATATAAGGGTATATATAACCCAGATATAGAAAAACCTAGGAGAATATGAAAGATGGAGCAGAGAAATTTCATTCCTTTAAATTCAGTTTTTGATGGTATATTTTTGAAATAAAAATCCAAACAAGACATGGCCAGTGTTCACATCATCAAAGCCAAACGTACCCCCATGTTTTTCACCGAGACTGAAATTACTTGGAAAATACACTGGATAGTTATTTCTAATGTATGCTAATCTACGGTTCTAACATTTGACAGAAAAGTACATGTAATTTATCAAGGATTGGAATAGTCTTTAAATTTAAAAAAAAACAAAACAAATGTCCCATTCCAGCACTGATTGCATACTCTTAATGTGATATGCAGAAAGAAATAATTTTTTCAAGTGGTTTTAATTACTTCTCTTTAAAGTAAAGCTGAGAGTACCTAAAAAGGGATTTTAGTATAAATAATCATTTTAGAAACAGGATCTAATCCATAATGGGTCAAGAGTAGAACATCTTCAGTATATTACATACAAGTGTCTTTAAATTTGAAGCAAAAACCATTCATCAGTTTTATATGATCAGTGAAGAAGAATGGAAACAAGATTTCCTTTAAAGCAAAGAAATCTGGTGTCTATTTTCTTTCTGGACACAGTCTGTATTATAAACTCGCTTTCACAGCTTATTTCTGAAATGGTATTCCTTTGCTTTGCTTAAGAGATCCAGCCAACAAATTCTGCCAAATAAAAATTAAGCAATTTTGTACCTTTTTGTTGTTTCTTTAACTAGTTTTTATAGGGTTTCAGATAAAAGTGCACCTCCTCAGCAAAAATGAATGGATTTTTGTTAGATCATTCAGGGATTACTTACAATCCTCTCCTGCTTCATATCTATCTTCTGCTCAATCTTTGTTTTCCTGTCTCGCACATCATCAATCTCCTGCTGCAGATTTTGCTCCAGGTCCTCAAACTCAAGCTACAGCAAGCGATGATAAAGAAATAAAAATAAAAATAAATAAATAGTTACAAAAAAAGGTAAAAGTAATTTGTATTCAGTTATTTCAGGCTTTTGCCATTACCACATTAGTAACAGAACTTAATGTTTTGGTAATCACCTGGCACTGATCACCAGGGTTATTTAGCACACCAAAAATAATCTTTCAGTACTGTTAGCAACAGAAAGATTGCTGGAATCTAAGTACATTAACTACTTCTAGTAATGAAAGCAAACTGGTAAAAATAAGTCCAAATTACCTCTATATATGTTGCAAAAATCTACAAGACCTCATTCAAATGTGACTACACACGCTGTATAATAGATGTTTTAACAATAGTGCAGATTCAGACACACCAACAATTTTTTAAAAACCCCAAAACCAGTGGGCAGGAAGTGCACACCCCAAACCCAGCATTCATCATCATGTTTTCTCTATTTTTTAATATCGGGAGATTTTAGAGCCAGATTTGGAGATTTTCTTTTACCATCTAAATATATTGGTAGCCTACTGATGAATATGGGGCAACTAACATGTATCAAATGTGTAAAAGTTTTCAAGAACCAAGATCATTCTGAGGATAAAGTTGTCACAAAAGCAGTGGGAAAGGCAAAGACCCATGTATAACTGTGCTGAACTATATACAGGTATTAAAACCTTGTTTGTTTTTTCATTTTTGTTTATATTATTATTTTAAAAAATGAACAATCTGCTTTTAGTATGTCAAAGACTCACAATAACAGAAAGAGTATTAATTAATTAACCAATTCACCCTTAGCTTAGCCTCTTGGGCATTTTTCATAAAGATTTCATACTGTTTGTTAAGTTTATTAAAAAACTGCTTATAGGTTCCATCAGTGAAAGGACCTCAGCAGAACCCTACAAACAAATAATTCATTTAGTTTACAGACAAAAAGATATGGATATCATAATAATTTGAACATTATAGGCTTCACACATGCATGTTTATTCCACAACAAGTGTACAATAAATGTATTAAAAAATCAGTTTCAGTATTTTGCATGAGCAATTTCTTGCAATGTGTAGACATTCCTTTTGTGAAATAAACTGTCTATCAAGATGCTCCCTCCATGGGTGCTCAATAGGGATTGCTGCAATCCATTCCAAATCTTCCAAGATGTAGTGCATATGCATACATTGTTATTCTATCCATCAATAAATGTAAGATCCAACTTATTTCCTACCAAATACCTGCTCAAATTATTGCTCCAAATCGACCATATTTGGCTCAAATGTAACACAAACCTGTCTCCAACAACTGTATGTCCAAAAGTGAACTAGTAAAAGTTTTAGACTTGTCGGTGAAGAGTATGAATGGCACATACACAAAGAGCATGCCAATATACATACTGCACCTGTTAAGGCAATGGCCTTTATGTACATCTGTCACTAATGGTTTTGTCAAACAATTTTCCAGTATATACCCATTTTATGCAGGAACCATGCCATGGCAGTGATGTTGGTGCTGCAACAGCTGAAACAAAATGTTGGCAGTTGCTGCAATTCTGCTGAATGTAATACAAGCAGATTTGTGTTCAGTGATTACTTACACCTTCCTCCCTACACACATTTGGTCAAATCACAATATGTATGAATGGCAAAAACAGATGAGTAAATATCTTGGCTAACATGCATTTTTGGTAGCACATTTTATAGTGGTGATAATGTGGTTAGATAGATAAATCACAAAACTAACCCATTTCTTGAAGCTCTGTTTTGGAAAGGTATTCTTATTGTTATTATTATGGCAAAGACCTGCATACTCTGTCTGTGAATATGAATGAATGAATGAGACAGATAATAACCAAAACTGCTTATGATTTATAAACATTATCAAAGTATTAAAATTATATTGAGAAATCAGTTGAACAGTAGCAAAACAGCAATATCAGAAATGTGTGGCATCATAATTACATAGCAAAATTTCAAGCATGGTTAAAACATTTACAAATTAGTTATCTTGTTCCAAAAAATGTCTCTATTGTTGACAAATGTGTCCAACGTAGGAACCAATATCTAAAGTCCAAGAGAAGTTATGCACTTGATGCGTAGTAGCTCTGTGTATAAGAAAGTTTGGATTTGATCATCACTAAAAGCAGTGGAAAAGAAAATGCCATCAAAATGTGAACTTTCCTAAATAATAATTGCTTGTGCAATTTTATTGTACCGAATACTGAAAAAGTATCATAATATTCCTGGTATACATATGTATGAAGTCTTATTTGGTGTTGACTGTACTGTTTCTAGCAATGTTTCCTGACACTGATTTAAGCATAGTCCTGGAAAATTGTCTGCTAGTGTTAGTTCCATCAGTAAGATTCTGCAAATGTTTTGAAAACTGCTACAGTAGTCAATCAGAGCTAATCATCTCCTCCACTGGCCAAGATTTGTAATGGAATACAGATCCAAAACAGTTCTGGATTATCCTGGGTGGCATAAAGTGTTCTGTCAAATTTGGATAAAAGACATTTTCAATGGTGCTAAAACCTATATAATTGTGCTTTACACAAACTAAACTTTGAAAATTTAAGGTAACTGTTCAGGCAAATTCACATTTTGGTGAATTAAAAAAAAAAAAGATTTTGAAGAGAGGAGGGAGAGCCAATGACCAGGTTTGCACTTACACCATGTATATCACCAATAAAGTATCAAAAGTACTCTATATGTAAAACTGGATCACTGTAGTTTCAAGCTACACAAATGTGACAAATGTAGCTGAGGTATACATATGCACATTTGTATCAGATTAAGGAGAACAAAATTCAAATTTTAACAAAATCAGCAGCAGGACATTAAACAAAATAGAGATTTTCAAACAAAGCCTAGTCAAGGATTAGTCTAAAAATTTCCATTTGGTTTGAAGTTATGTCTTTATTCAAATATATATTATAGGAGTCAAACCATCCTCTGGTCATTTAGATCTCTCACACGTCTGTTAATATTCTAAACTGTCAAAATACAGAAACAGATTAACTAAATTCGTCACACACCTTACCATTCTTTTAGTGATAAAATCTAGGTATATTTTCATTCTCTTTCTATAAAAAAAAAATTTACCAAGTAAAATACTTGGCTTGGGTTGTTTAATTTGTTCAAAATTTAAGATCTGTTAGTATGTCCACAGAAACACTACTCTAATTTTTTACCTTCAAATTGATACTCTCCAGCCAATTTTCTTATAAGTGAATCTCTCTTCTGAATATCTCTTTATTTACCTGTTGAAAGAGAAGTTTTTATTTTTTTAACTTGTTATTCAGGAATAATCAATTAGTAAAAAACAACAAAGGTTTTATCTAAACTTTAAATTTAGTGCCAGTCAAACAACTTATTGTGAGTAAAATTTCATTTATTCAAGTCACCATCTCAATCTACAGACTAACACCAATGTAGAACCAGTCAGTATCATATACTGAAATATTGTCTTTGTTGAGCAACTACTGGTGAACAGAATTTCTCACAACATTCTCACACTGTCCACTAGTCTCTGATGTTCTGAGGCTTATGTGATCCCACCATGCACAAACTTTACATTAATCAAGTTATTACTAATCATCTTTATGGGTTAATCTCACTCAACTCAAACTGTGTCCATTTGCCAAATAAGTTCAACCTTCTGTGTACTGTCTTCATTAACAGCTGCTGCCAGTTGCCCATGGCAAGGTCTATCTCAGAGTTGTTTCTCCACTTTTCACACAATTCATACAGCACTAATCATCAATGCATGTGTCCATACAGATTCATCACACAATGATGAATCTCAATCAGTAAAATCTACTCAGCTGTGAGATGCTCAAATTACTAATCTACTTAACATATGGATCAAGCATTTTAAACTGCTGTAATATGTTATCTCCAGGTGAATAAAAGAAATGAAACTTTCAGAATAGCAGCAGCATATAAAAAAGACATTTTGTGTATGATTTTTATTACCATATCACTCAACATTTATCACAAAATAAATAGGTATTATTAGGTCGTTACAAAATTTTGTTGGTTTTTTATATTATATTAATTTGGGGTTCATTTTTTGCATGCTTGAGGTTTATATAGATAGGTTATATATTGTTTTGTAGCGTGTGCTTTGGCATACATTTGGCAAAGCCTACCTTCTTAAAAATCATACAATGGATATTTGTTTCGGGGTTCTGAGTGAAAGCATGGATAGAAAAAATGTTTGTGTATTTTCTTCATGAGTTCAAACCGGGTCACAAGCGAGCGAGGCAACCAGTGACATTAAGCAAGCATGGGGCGAGGACACAGTGAATGAGCACACAGTACAATGATGCTTTGCAAAGTTTCAATAGGGAGGTGTGAGGCTCGAAGATAAAGAACATAGCAGATGTCCTTCCAGCTGTGATGACTACCGTCTGAAAGCCTCAGTTGAAGCCGATCCAAGAAAAACAGTGCAAGAAATTGCTCAAGAGCTTGACGTAAGCCCTGAAACTGTTTCCAGCCAGGTGAAAAAGCTTGACAAGTGGGTGCCTCACGAGTTGAATGAACAACAACAACAAAATTGTTGACTGGAAATCTGCTCTTCACTTGTCATGAGAAACAAAATCCATCACAGCTGAAAGGTACTGTCATGAATTAAATGCTGTTCATCAGAAAATTTCCCAACGGCAGCTGGCATTGTTGAATCAAAGAGGCCCAATCCTGCTCCACGACAATGCTCATCCTCATATTGCATAAGTGACTCTTCAGAAAATGAACATGTTGAGGTACAAAATTCTCACTCACCCAGACTATTTACCAGACCTTTCTCTCAACTTTTCAAGCAACTCGACAGCTTCCTTTGTATGAAATCCTCCAACCAAGCAGCAAATGAAACAGCCTTCCAACAGTTTATCAACTCCATTAATCCAGATTTTTTTCAAAATGTTATAAATGCGCTTGCACAAGTGCACTGATTATAATGGAACTTACTTTGATTAATAAACTTCACGTTCAGAAACTATACGAAGTCTCATTGTTGCAGTAAAAAGAAAAAAACCAACAAAGCTTTTGTAACAATTTGATTAAAGCTTGACTTTGGTTGGAATGTCATGCATTTGTTTTGTTTCAATCTACTCAAATCATAAACATTACCATAACAACAAAACAAAAAAATGTGTATAATAAATGGAAAGACATGGATTGTTTTTGTGCTCTATCCTTAACGCACAAATAAACAGAATATGACAGATGCAGATTTTAAATATTAAATCATGAATAATCCAGCCTGGAAAAATGTTAGGTTGGTTCATCCACAACTTAAAAGTGAAAACATTTCTGAATGAATACTGCCCATACTTGTCCTCAACAACTGTATAATGGAAGCTTCAAAGAGAAACAATTTATCCAATTCTTCATTTTTTTAATCGTCCTCTGGCAGCACTTGACAATTATTTAAGTAACAGTTTAAATCACTGAGACAAACCTGATATAGATAAGTTATTAACAAGAAAATTTTAGTTCTGGAGTAAGTAAAGTCAATTAATTTCTCAGAATTCAGTGTTCCTGTCCCTAATGATTTTCCTTTCAATACTCATTAGTAAATTTACTTTTTTAAAATTTTTTTTAGAAGAGGGTATGACATATAGGGAAGGGTCTTATATTGAGAAGCATCAATAGAGCTAAAGAAATTCAGGTAAAATCTAAAAGCTACCACATGGAGGCAGCAAACCAGAACAGGAACTTTGGGTATAGGTGAGACTCACTTTGGCTTCCTGTTCTAACTTGCCCAGATCTAGCAGCAGCTTGGATTCAGTTTTCTGCAAATGTTTTGCCTTACTGATCAGTGTCTCTTGCTTGAGCTCAGCTGAAAAATGACAAGGTGAAAACTCCACTTATCTTTAGGTAAGAGAAAAAAAATATTCAGAAAAAAAGAGAATAGTAGTTCTTTTGAAACAACAACATTCTGCTCAAACCTACAATCAAAGATACCACAGAGTCGGTTCTGCAAGTATAGGAAAGACCCTGTTTACATTTGAAGTATAGGACTATATTCTGTACTGTAAAGAAAAGATAAGAAAATCTAGAACAAGTTTATCAAAACAGTTGAGTTTGCCAAGTTAAATTTGTTCACATTTGTGAAATCTAATAGACAAGTTTGAGATTAAGAAGCAGGTTGTTTCTTATTGCCCCTCAGAGCAGCAATGTGTCAATCAGGACCAGATACCCTTTCTATGAAGAAACTAAAATAAATCACAACGGTAACAAACCTCGACCTGTAAGTCTTCCATCTCTGCTAACTTGCTCTGAAATTCATTCAACTTGCTTTGAAGTTTGTTGGTGGAACCTGCAATACAGAACAGAACATCAGCATAGCTTCTGAGGCAGCCTGACACAATCCTAACAGCATAAATAACATTGGCAGGTTTGCTCGAGAACAAAACTCATACTCTGCAAAGCCGTAATTCTAACTTCCCACAACCTCAACATACTTTTACTTTACAAACAGGAGTTATGTAGAATGGAAGAAAGTTATTAACTACGTAGCTTGCCATCTAGATGTCAAATACACACCTCAAATATGTAAATTTTGTCTCCAAATACGTACATTTATGGCAGCTGCTAAACTAATATGGCAAGTCACTGAACTTTATCACTAGAACACAATCTGAAATGAATTCCTTATCTGCAGGAGATTTTCAGTGATAAAAGGAAAATGATTATTTTAAGTCAGCAGAGCAGGAAGCTTTTAAACTCTCTTTAAACAAAACCTCAGCTAGTCTGTTTTTTTTACAAAAATTTATATTGTTCCGCTTCCGGTATTTGTTCAGGTGGAGACTACTAAATAGCTACTAGCGCTACTAATGCCTAACCAATAACATCTCTTATTCAGCACATAATGTTACACAAACTGTCAGAGAAAATTATTTATCATTATACAATCCTTATCAGAAATTTTATAATTTCAATTGTGCCACAATGAAAACACCTCTGTCCATAAAGTATGCCCACCAGTGTATGTCTGGTAATTTTACTGAAGTCTTGTGACATTTTTCTAGTAAGGAGCTCATTACAAAACTTCCCCAGGTAAAGAGCTTTGGATGCAATGTAGAGGGGTTTCTTTGAGTGGGGGGAACACTATTCAGGTTTTTAATCCAACCTCCAATCTATTTATCTCAATTTGTGTAAATCAAAGCACATGAGCACCCGGTAACTACAAGTTTAGATCTCTCCACTAATGTATACAAAAACCAGACGGTACCCGAACAAATAGCCAACAAAACCACCCAAAAAAGTCAATAAAAGCGCAAGAAATAACCTGGAGACCAAAAACAAACAAAAAGTACCTTAAGCTCTTCAATTGCCTTTTCCAGCTGTTTCTTTTCACCAGATATTTTTTCTGAAAAGTAAATATAATAGTTTTCCACCTTACTCGCCATCCAACTGCGGTGTTGCAGTAGCGAGTTCGTTTACCCAGGCATTTTCTTTTTTTATTCTTATTCTATTTAAAATGATGTGTTTATTTTTTTTTTTTCCTTTTCATTCTTTAAGACTCTTGTAATCATTACTAGCAAACCATGTGTTTGAATTTAGGGGCTGCTTTGTTCCCATTTATTGGAACGATGGAAATGGAAAGACTGTCCTAATTGGTCAAGAGCAAGTGACGTACAACTGGAAAGGCCAATCCTAATTGGCAGAGCAGTGACGTAGAACGAGGAAAGGCCGATCCTAATTGGTCAAGAGCAGTGACATAGAACGGAGTTAGCAGTTATTTGGACCACAGCGTGAGGTGCCTGGAGGTTATAGTTGAGTGTGCAGCAACAAGGTTTATTAAGTCCTTTGTAATTGTTACTAGCAACACAGTGTGTTTTAATTTTGTGGTTGCCAAGAATGTTGTGATTAAACGCGTGCCTCATTAAACAATGACTCCTGATGTAAATGCTCAACTTTTCATAAAATTAAAGTTTGATCACTCGATAATATTAAAATTGTGTGTTGTCTTTTTGTCATCAACCGCTGTCACAATGGGAACCCAACGGGTTCACGGGTTGTTAGTCTATATATTAATTATACTGTACCCTAGTTTCAGGAAGTACACAAGATGTTTTTAATCTTTAGAAAAAGCACTGCATGAAGTATCGAGTTTCCATTCAATGAAAGCAAATGAAAACTGAATCCATCTCGGGCTAGTTTCTGCTTGTGCAATCTGCACATTGCCACGTTTCCAGATGATAACTGTTAATAAACACCTGATATTTCATGCAGTGAACTCAAAGGTTTCTGAACAAATCAGATTTATAAAAGGAGGTTGAGTTTGATAGAGCAAACGTTACCAATGTCATTTGTTAGTTTATTGATGTTGGCTTGTATGGACAGGAGATTGTCAAGCTTTTCCTGAAAAGAAAATTATACAGAGATACTGCAGATAATGTCAAATTATCGCTGCTACAAAATTTTTGGTCACTGAAAAGATCATGAGCTGACTCACCCAGGTAGGCTAATAAAAGGGAGGGATGGATGGATGTTAAAAAGTGAGGGCAATCTGCCAAAACTTTATTAAAAATAGAAAAATCTTTATCTTTCCACAAGATCACTACAAACATGCCTATAAAATTACTTACTATTTAAATCTACATTTCAAAAATCAGTTTACCATCAAGTTCTCCAATAGAATGCAGTTCTATTCAGCTCTTCTTTTGATGTTGGAGTTATTCTCAGCTGAGAGGTCATGCCAGCTATTAATAAACAAACTACTGAAAACCATCAAAATTAATTACTATATAACTTCTGACAGCCAGTTTAGATTAGAACTCATATTGTGCAAGTCCTAATATTACTGATGTGTATAAAACCCTTTTCCTCAAATGTAAATCACATCTTTAAGTAGTTACACCCGCTTTAACAACATAACTTGACATGGTCATTAGTCACCAAATTCAATGAAACAACTGTGAGATTATAAACTACAAGAAATGTTGACAAAGAGAGAATTTTGAAGACAGGAACATTAAAAGTTTGCTGAGACAATAAAATTAGATCCCTCAAGTGGTGATAAAAGCTCACATAAAAAGCACCGTAGATAAATTCTCATAACAATAAATTTATTCAGTAATTTGAGGGGTAAATAAAATAAAGTTTAGGTTCAATTCTAATCTTGCTGTAAGGGCCACCAAAGGTGTCTGTGGGAATGAATTTACTCAAAATAATATATGGCAGCATCTGCTCACAGTATGAGGGAAAGATAGCAGAGTCTAACTGGAGGCTTGAAACTTACCTCAACTGGCTGCAACTGTTCCTATGGATTTTTCCAATTCTTTATGTTTAGCTTGGTCGGCTTCTAGATTTTCTTTTAGCTGTAAAAACAAACAACACACAATCACAGGAAATCAGTTTTTTAAAAATCAGATCAGTGTTTCTACAAAGCTAAATTAAACAATATCAAAAACCATGAAAAATATTTTTGTTTTAAATGAAAGAAAAATTAGTTTTGACTGTGCATGATAATGTTTATAACTTGTTCAGTCAATCTAATCTCTTTTCTTTCCAAGAACAGTAAAAACTACTGAAAAAACAAATGTTCATCCATCCCCCTTCCTCTATTTCTTTCTTTTTCTCTCTTTCTAAAAGCATTAAAACTAGCAAAAAATATCACACATCCACTAAACAACTCACCTCACACGCCTTATGCTTGTACTCCTTCAGGTATTTGATATCACGCCTGTACAACTTCACATTGGCATCCTGAAAGATGTACAAAAAAATACATTAGCATAAAAAGGGCAAAGACAAGATTAAAGTTATTACGTTTAAATTGCCTTATCCTCAAGCAAACTTAGATTTCCTCAGTTTGAAAATTTAGGTAATAACTTTCTTAGAAATATAGAAAGTGGAAAACATTAGCATTATTATATGCAATAAGTTAAATGAAAAGTGAAAGTGAGCATAGTAAAACCAAGAGGGGCCCAGGTATGTAAACTATACAAACAGTTAGGGTTCTATCCTCTGTACAAATCACTAATCAGATCCATCCTGGAGTAGGCAGACCAGACACAGAATCCTCACCACTTTGTTTCATTGAATATTCAAAGACAATTTTATTAGAATGATCTGATGTGTCAGCAGTTATAGTCAAGAAAGAGTACAAAAGTCTGGAATGTCTGGTTTGAAGTATTAGCATTTTAAAAGAGACATGACAGAAAAATTCAAAATCTTCTTCAGGTGAAAAAAGATTTAAAGAATTAGCTACCTCTGGCTGATGCTCATGGTGATCATGCACAGGCACATGAGCACATGAACAGAACGCACACACACACACACAAATTAGATTGTGTTTTAAAATCTTGTTTTTAACAGTTGAGTGAACACCTTCTCCACCTTAACATCTCAACTTTGAGTTACAGGCCAGTTTGACTTAACTTTTGCTAAAACAGACAGAGAGAAATAAACCAGAGCCATACCAAATTAACACATAATGGATGTCTAAAAAACTAAAATGAAAAAAAAAAAACTTTTTTAATTCATAGTTGACAAAATCAGATTACTATTTACTATTAAACTAACAGTTTTCATACTATTATACACTGGAACTTTATAATGTTAGCTTTTGTTTGAGTTCCATCTTTGTATGGCAAAAAGTACCCTTCACTTTGCTTTCTTTTTTATTAAACACTAGTGCAATATTCGCAGTTCGGTCAGTCTCATTTTCCAGAATATTCTCTTATCACTGCTTATGAGGCATAGGCTCAGTTTCATATATTCTTCTGTAGTTATGAGCATCTAACTATGCCATTCATTGTTGAATAGATATGTTGTTGAGTTTCTGTAAGTTGAGAACTTGGCAACGAGGATTTAGACTTGTTTACGGGGAGAGGAAGCAGAAAGAAACTTATAGACACATCCAACAATCCAGCCAATCTGTTGCAGAAGGTGTTGCATCTTTGTGCAAGAAATTCCATTACTGCAATTTTAGAAATACTGTGAATCATAATCTGTGATTGTCTTATCATGGGAATCTGTTCAACAATGATTTGCTAAAAGTCTCTTCAGGAGAAGCTGGACATCAAAAGGTGTACTGAAATTGTCATGGCATCAAGCATGCTGAGACAAATGTCATTTAAATTCAAGAAAAAACTAGAGCACAGAAATTAAATTTAGAAAATATTAAATGAACGTGTGTATTTTAAATAATACATCTTTCAAAAACAAAATAAGTCTTTTTCAAAAGTATTCTGCTAAGGTAGTTTATTATTAAGTTTTTGTTTGATTTTAGTTTCCTAACATAAGATTTTTAAATAGGTGGATATCTTGACAATTTCTGAACCTAGTTAGACAGACATGAAAAAGAAAAGAAGGGTGTTACCTGCTCCTGCTTGATTTTCCTGATACAGTCTAAAGCCTTAACATAGCGTGTGGCATCAAAATTTATCCTTCAAGGCTTTTCCTTCACTAAGTGGCCTACAAAAAAGCAGCGAACAAAAGATTAAAGTCTATTTTAAATAATGGAGAAATTTTAAAAAATAAAATTTAACAATAAATGAATATATTCATATTGATAAGGATCAAATAATATTTCTTGCTTCAGAACAATCCTTTGTAAAGAGATAGTCTCTGTAAATTAACTCGGTCAGAACATCTTCTGGGTGCAAAAACTTAAAATCATTGATTTCACAGAAGTCTGAAAAGATTGCTGTTGAAAGGGTTAAATCTCTAACAGTCTGTAAACTACATTAGAAAGAATTAAAGATCTGATCCTGTTGTGATTTAATATGGAAGTAAAAGATGTCATCTTCTAAATGGTTTTCTGTAAAGTAGGAACATAAACAAATGAAAGCATAAATGACAAAGTTATCTGATTTTGCTAAATAATCTGTCATCCACAAACTGAAGCCAGACCTTCATAAAGACATTTGGATGATGATAGACAATGAGTCCAAAAGACACAGCTTTAAGACATGGTTGTTGTTACCCTTGCACTTTTATTTCTACTTGAATGTAAGTTATACAATTTTAAATTTCTGGCATAAAGAAATTGTCAAACACTTTTATCTGTATGGAAAATCATCCAACATTCAGACAAACTGCAGATTTTCATTTTTTACCCAAATGTTTACAATGTGCTTTTGTGCAAATGTTTTTGTCAATTTAAACTTTCTAAGAAGAATTCCAGTTTGCTGAAACTGCTATTGCCATGCATTATTTCTTATCAAATTTCTCAGGATAGAAATAGCAGAGTCGTGTGAAAACGCCTTGCTTAAAAAATGTTCATTCTAAAATTAACTGGTCTGCTTTGCTAGAAATGGTAAAATCTGAATTATTGTCTCTGACAAGGTTATTTAAAAAAAACAAACAAAATTAGTATTCTCGTACAGCATATTTACAAAATGTTCTTCTAATTCTAACTTCCACATTAAATTATTTTATCAAAAAAATTACAGCAGCAAATGGTTATCCATTAAAATTAGAAAATCAAGTATCTAGTGCTTTAAGTCAGTCAGATACAGTGTTTCCAAAACGTTATTTATCTTGTGCTAACCATTTTCAGGTATTTAGAGAGTTTGGCTGCAGAAACTGCGTGGCCTAAACAAATTATTTTCTCAAATACTATTGAGAATAGTACTTCACATTTAAGGACAGTCCCCCACTTCAGGTCTCATGTAGTTTACTACATTAAATGTTGAGACTGTAGTTATACATAGATTACACTGATAAGACCATCCTATGAGAGGTTTGTTTCTCTTTTGTCTGGTCAACCCTGATTCTGCCTCACTTAGCCATGTGGCTGGCAGTTAATAGACATAGGTAATGTCAGGATTTCAAAGTCAAAGTTAAAATTCATGGAATTCTTTTTCCTACCCTGAATAATCACTTTTCCATTCCTTTTCTTATCAAATAGTTTTTTTCCTCAAATATGATTGTTATTAATTTGTATATTTACCATTCACACACTATACATTATGTGTCCTGTCAGTCTGATTGTGAATTTCCCTTTTGTATGTGTTGTGGAGTTTTGATTTGTTTTTCTGTTAACAATGGATAAATTTACACCCCAAAATGCCACTGCCATCCCCTTGTTTCTTTTCAGTTATACTTAAATTTAAGATGTTTCATTCTGAATATATGTGAAGAATATAATCCAGTCATTCATGGAGCTCTGCGCAGCATCTGGCTCTTCAATTTGAGTTAATTTTCTTGAGATTTTAGTACATCATTCACAATGATGTGGAAGAAGATACTACCTGCATGGTTTGGAAAGTAGTACGCAAGCAGATATGGAAGCATCTGAGCATTAGAAATCTGCAAGGTGAAAGCATCCAGCATTTATGAGCACACACCAAAAGTGTAATGTTTTCTACAAGGGCCTAGTGCTGAAGCAGTCATTTAAAACAATTTATCCAAAGTGAATTGCTAATTAGTAACATCTCCAAATCATTTGATCAAAACATTCAACTATTAGATCCTCAGTTAAGACATACTGTCTGTTTTTAACAGAAAGTTCTTTCACAAGTATTAGTTATAATAAAATTTAATTAAGTGCAATCAGTTTTTCTGACATTTAGAAAGGCAGCTGCCAATTTAAAAAAAATTTAATATGAAAAAAAAAAACAATTCTATTTTCATTTACATCTGTATCGCTTAATTATTTAAAACAGGGGTCACCAAACTACGGCCCGCGGGCCGGATCAGGCCCGTGACGTCAGTTCATCAGGCCCGCCGACGGTACTTGCATTTGCGTGATAAAACGGATGGAACACGAGATGTTGTGAAATAAAATTTTTTAAATTTTTTCATGGATAATTGACACATCATGGGCAAGAAGGCTCAGAAAAATTCCCGGTCAAGGTGTTAATCGAGCTGGTCTCTAGGCTGTTTTCTTCACCCTTTATTATGGCTACTAAGAAAGAAAAGTGGACGCCGAGTGTCGCGTTTTCAATGAAGAATGAGGAATAAAGTACTTCTTTGTGGAAACAAAGGACCAGAATGCTAGTTGCGTGGTCTGCAGCGAAAGTGTTGCCGTTTTGAAAGAGTACAATCTTCGGCATCACTATGAAACAAAACATCTATCAACATATTCAAAGTTTCTGGAAAGTTACGCTCTGAGAAATATGGGTCCATGAAACGTGGTTTAGAAACTCAAAGAAATCTCTTCACGAGAAAGTTTGCTGAAAATGAATCTGTCACTCGTACAAGTTACAAAATAGTGCATAAGTTGGCAGAGCTAGGAAAACCGTTTACTGATGGCAATTCATCAAAGAGTGTATGATGGAAAGCAGCAAATGACTTCTGTCCTGAGAAAGCCGATTTGTTTGGAAGTATCAGCCTTTCGGCAAGTTTGTTGTGCGGAGAACAGAAGAACTGGGAGAGAACATGTGCTGAGATACGCGAGGAAGCTAGGAACTTGTTGTGGGTATTCTCTGGTGCTGGATGAGTCTACTGATCTCTCGAGTACGTCACCAACTCTTGTGTTCATTCGTGGTGTCAATTTGGACTTTCAGATAACGGAAGAGTTGGCATCCGTTTTGCTGCATGCATGGAACAACAACTGGAAAAGACATTTTCATGGAAGCAGAAAACTTTGCAAGACTATAACCTTCAGTGGTTCCAGCTTCGAGGTGTTACAGTTGATGGAGGAAAAAACATGGCTGGAGTGAGGAAGGGTCTGGTCGGGCAGATCAGACTCAGTTGGAAGATTTGCAAATTCCAGGCGCTCTGTTCATACACTGCATCATACATCAGCAAGCACTCTGTGGGAAAGACTTGGATATTTCTTGTGTACTGAAACCAGTCGTTTCTGTTGTGAACTTCATTCGGGGACATGCACTAATCACCGTCAGTTCCAGGCTTTCTTGAAGAAATTGATTCTGATTTCTATGATTTGCCTTATCACACAGCAGTGAGGTGGCCAGCTGCGGTCGAGTCCTGTTTCGTTTTTACAAGCTCCGAAATGAATAGATGTTTTTCTCACTGAACAAGTCGAGCTGATCCACAGCTGTCAAAGTTGTCATTTTTGGTCAACATTTACATCCCACATGAATGAACTGAACTTGAAATTCAGGTAAAGGATAACCTCGTCTGTGATCTCTACAGAATCATCAAAAGATTTCGGAGAAAGCTGTCATTGTTTGAAGCACAATTTGAAAGAGAAAACTTCTCTCATTTTCACTGTTTCAAAGAGTTTTGCGCTACAATTGCTGAAGATGTCAACCTCGATTTTCCTAAAAAGATTATTCGTGACTTGAAGAAGCATTTTTTGGAGAGATTTTCAGATCTCGACAGAATTGAGAGTGGACATTCTTCTGTTCCAAAATCCGTTGATTGTAACCTTGATGATGTGCCAGGTGAACTACAGTGGGAGCTCATTGATTTGCAAGCAAAGACTTGTTGAAAGAGAAGCACAGAGAAGGAAAAACTTGGTGAATTTTACCGCTCATACCTGATGTTGAGTTTCCGAAATTGAAGAAATTTGCCGCTTGGTATGGGGTCATTGTTTGGAAAAATTAGTCTGTGAGCAAACATTTTCAAAAATGAAGTATGTGAAGTCAAACACATCGAACGAGATTGACTGATGACAATTTGAAAGCAATTATCTTGATGGATGCAGCAATTCCAAACCAAACATGATTGATATCTGGAAAGCCAAACGTCAGTTCACAAAAATCTCACTAACCTTTTTTGCTGCTTAGTTTGTAAGATTCGGATATGGTGCAAACTAGGTCTGATGTGTAACTATATTTTTGCTAACATTGCCTTCTTTGATAACTTTTTAGTAAATAAATATGTTGTTGTGTCTTGGCACGCCACTCACCATGATTAACATGGAATTACTAAACTTAGTGTTTCGTCTTTTTCCCAGAGCTTTCGTTCTGGCTTGCAAGTATTGAAACAGAATGATTATGCGGCCCGCGCTCCTCATTCTTTCAGTTATCCGGCCCACTGTGAAAAATGGTTGGTGACCCCTGATTTAAAAGAAGAAAGAAAAAATTGAATTGTAAGCAATGTTCATTCATAGTTAATTAGACTTGTATTTATGGAGAAATGCTTGGACTTTACCTTGGGGAAATAATACAAGTTCAACATCCACAATCATTGATCAACATGAACATAAACAGTCCAGGTATTTTCTCTGCAAAGTTTGAATGATTCAATTCAGACTTATAAAAGTTTAACAACCCGCATTTGTATACAAGAAATTTAGAATTACCACGCAGATTTAAATACAGGTTGTTTGTTTGTCTTGGGCAGGATTCAATGTCAGGCACATGGATGTAGTTATCGCATGAAGTCACTGAGAAGTTCAGCAAAACGAATTGTTTTGACCTTTTATAAAGAAAATTAACCCATACTTCTTTCTCTGTAAGTTAATGTTTATGACTATAAAACATATAGACATCTTTAATACCCAAAAACATATTGCATTAACGAGCAATTAATTCACCTACCAGTTTGAATCGTCCTGATGGAAGAATACCACCTTTTCCAACACTGGCTTAGAAACTACAAGAGCTGTAACCCTCTAAAAATAAAATAAATAAAGAAAAAATAAATATATGTATGTAAAGGAATAAATTATTTATTTCTACTGTTAGTTGGATAGCTCTCAATCCTGTAGTAGTTCACTGTAGTGTTGTTATATCATCAGCTCGGGACCCAGAAAAAAAAGGAGGAGAATTGTGTGAAAACCATGACTAGTACAAACATTCCTGATCCAGCCACAACAATGAAAAGACAAAAAAACCATAAATCTTCTGACTGGAAGGAAGGAAAATCACAGAGGCCAGCAGACAAGGCTGACCGAATCCTGCTACGGCTACAACAGTGTAACAAAAGTACCACCTGTCATCGTTCATGGTAAGCTTAACTAAATCCTAAATACAATAACAATAATAATAGTAGTAATTTAAAATGGGAGATAACTACACCAGAGAAGTCATCCTCCCTGATAATTTGTACACATTATTAGTGTGTTGAGCATCATCATGGTATACCACAGGGCTACATCATCTCTGCTTTACAGAACGTATATTTTACAACACAGATGAATCAAAAAATGCAGATTTGGAGTTGGACAAATAAACGAACGAAAACATCCTTCATTGACAGAAATTCTATATCACAATTTATACAAGCAAAATTTCTCATATTATCATTTTATTTTAGTATAGTTATGGCCTTTTCTGATGACCTCAGGAGACTCCCTGGTGGTCATATACTATGATTAATCATTATTTCTTTCAAAATGGTCAAGAAGGCAAAAAATCTATTATACAAAGCAACACCCTTTTATGCCCTAATATGATATAAACTTGCTCTGAATAATTTAAATGTAAATACTAAGAAAGTACACATTTAGCTTAAAATTCCCTACAACCAGCTCTGTAACCTCGCTAATGCTTGTCTACAAATTTAGGAAAAGAAAAGCTGAATAAAATCCAGCACACCGCAGGATTTCAAGAGCCGTACAAAATGAGTTATTAAGGGGATTTTTTCTTATGCAAAACAAAAAATAAAAATAAAAATCAGTTGTGCAAGAACACTATCCAAAATAAGTTTTGGTAAAGAAGAGTCTCAGAGCTGGTTCAAAATGTTTCACAACCAAGGGGCAAAATAAATTAATGGCAATGATCAATGCATTTAGCAGTTACTTCACTTGAATAGACACAAAATCAAGTATTAATTTGATATTAATTAGTAAAAACAATTTGTTGCTTAATCTTTCTTCCATACCTACTTTTAAAAAAACATTCCAAAAGCAAAAATTAATTTCCTCACCTCGTATGGCAAAGATCCTATTGTTCATCTGGATACTAACAAAGATCATTATAATAGACATGCATGATGAGCTGAGGTTGTTTCATTATGATGATGATTGCTACATGAAAATTATTGATTCTAACCAATTGACATTTAAATCTGTGCAAACCTGCATAGTACCTCTCTGTCAACGTCACCACATTTCTGAGTAATGCTTTATTTTCCTCATCTGGTCCACAACATGCGATGATGCCGTCTAGCGTCCGCATTCGACTTTCTTTGGCTGAAAAGCTGAACATTGCTGTGAAATGAAACATACCGATGTGTATCTACACAAGGGAAACAAGATTCATTGCGCACCATGGTGACTGTTTCTCACAAATACATACATATCATTTTCAGGAATACTTTCATTAACAGTAAATCCATGGAAAACAGACTGGATTCACTTTTCATTATTCTGTTTAATTCACATGAATAATTCTAATGAAATGTTGCCAGCCATTCACACACCTTAGAACGTATACAGTAGTCATGACCACCAGGCACAATTAATATAAATTCACCTCAAATGGTTCTTTACCTTGCATGGCCCTAACCCAATCGGCGGGAACGTCTACCTGACAGGATACAATCTTCAGGCTTTGCTATGTTATTACCACAGCAACATCTTTAAATGCTGAATTCGGAAAAGTGTCCAGATTTTCTCATGTAGAAGTCATTTTTATCCAGATCCGTTAGGATTTCTTCCTTTACATCAACAGAACTTTGATTTTGCAAGATTTTAATTTGATAATCACAGCCAGCAGACGGTAATACACGGGCTCTCATATTTTAGATTGTAGTCAGTACAGTACAGTACAGTACAGTACAGTACATTGTATTGTTGTATGTCTGCATCATCATTATCATCCACCGAAATTTTGTGTAACATCTACAAAAGATCATCAGGAAATTGGACAGTGACTGAAGTCAGTAGCGTACAGTATTCCTCAACTCGAAGATCGCTGAAGGATATTATCTCTAAATTCAGGGAGATCAGTTTAAAATTATTCCTCTGACAGACAGTGAAATCGGCCCCTTGTGGTGACTTCGCCATTGAGAAGCCGCTGTTGTATTAGATTAACCTCGCTGTTGTGGCCGACTACTTAGAGCCTCGGGAAACTGGTTCTCGGGGGTCGGAGCCCTAACCCAACAACTGTCTCGCTCTTCCATCGCCCGAAGAAGCTTTAATTCATCTCCTCTCACCTGTCCGACTGTACCGAGGAGCTCCAGAGCACGAGACACCAGACACCCAGTCACAGTCGGTCTCCCGGCCGCCGTCAGTTAACATCACCAAATTACTCCGTTATTTCACTTCACAAACCAACGAGATAATTTACTTGTAAGGAAAGACAGACAAACCTGAATAGAAAGAGACAGACACACACACACATATCTCTCTCCCTTCATTCCATCGCTGGTCCCACCGCCACCCGAGCAGACGACCCGGCGCCATTTCCGAGCGGGAGACATCCTTGCGGAATGTGTGCTCTGAATGGTATCCGTCCTGTTTTGGAGGAGATTTTAAGCCAGAATGTTATTAATGACGGATTAAAATATGCAAACATCTAAACCAAGATATTAATTAATCAATCATCTAATTTACCGACATCCGAGGTCGGCCTTAAATTTTTATGTTCAGTCCACATTTCGTTCCAAAATCATTTTGGCTAAAACCCTGTGGCTCCAGCACCCGGGGGGACCGTTCGTGTTACCGGGGAGGGAGGGAGGGGTTAGGCGACGGGAAACAGAACAACATCTTAATGCATCGAAACAGTTTCTTTTGTTTGTTTGTTTGTTTGTAAATATCAGTCTTCAGTGTCATTGTAGGGGGAATAGAGACTGATTCTGCTCAACCGAAACGATGGCGGCGGCAACGACAGTTACATAGCTGTAAACGAGACAATAATAATAATAATAATAATAATAATAATAATAATAATAATAATAATAATAATAATAATAATAATAATAATAATAAAAACCAAATGCAACTCCTCAAAATTTCAGAAGAACTTGGACAACAAATTCTGAAGACAGGTAGAGTTCTGGGACCAAGATGGGCTGCTTGCAGTCTAAGATCTGCACGATATGTGGCGTGCTTATCCAGCATTGTACAAATATTTCTCTAGTGAGACAAAACATTCAGGGATAGGCGCCCGTCTTTGCAACAAGCATTTCTTGGATGATTTGGCACTGATGATAGACACACTGCAAGAAATTTCCTTACTTTCTAATGCCCTTCAAAGAGCTGAAAAACTAATAAAAAGGTCCATTAAGGCATTTGAAATGCTCAAAGAAAGTAAAGGAACCTTTGAAAAGGAAATTGATGTCAGAGTTGCTTCAGATGCCTTTAAGGATATTCAGTTCGTTGGAAACAACAAAGTTGTTAGCCTTCCTCGTCAAAAGCTACTGGAGGCAGTGATAGAAAATATGAAAAACAGGTTGATGGACTGTGCTGTGATCATTAACATCAAAGAACAATGAACAAGAAATGTCCAACAAAATTCCAACAACCCTGCGATTCCTCAAAGTGTACAAAAGGCTAAAAATATTGTCAGTTCTGCAGAGGCAGAAAGAGATTTTTCAAGAATGAATATTATATATTCAGATAAAAGCCGCCACCTTACAGTTGAGAATGTAGCAAACCTTATGACAATTAATCTGATTGGCCTCCCATTGGACTCATGAGATTCCACTCCTTCGGTCAAAACATGGCTTAGAAAAAGCCACTCTGCTGATGACAACAACAGGGTCAAACAAAAGAAAGCTAAAGACATTGATGACAATCAAGTGGCTATTTGGAAATTTTTTAAGTGAAAGATTACAAATGTTAAATTAATAAAAGACTCAGGTAAAGGATTTTTGTTATTATTTTTTTTTTGCCAAAATAGTAACATTCAATGGAAATGCAGCAAACACTATAGTAAAGTATTTTTTTTTTACCTAAGAAAACTGAAGAATACATAAAATCATAAAATTTATAAACAGTAATATGTATAATTAATAATAATAGTAATAATAATTCAAAAAGCACAAACAATCAAACATGTATATACATAGACATATCTTCGTATTACTTAGTTCATTAACTATATAGTCTAATATAGAGTCTCTTCGATGCTATTATAGTGATGCTTTACAATTGTTTACACATTTTTTTTTTTATTTTGGAAATAATTATAATTAATAATTTGTTGCTAAACTTAGAACGCGGCAGCCAAAAGATCACCTTTGGACCTACATCGGGCCAAACTGACACGCTTTTTGTGAGAGAACGGTTGTTAAAATATTTGAATCCCACCACTGTCTATTTCCCAATTAGAAATAACTGCTAATATTTTACTTTTGTGATATTTAAACTTTCCTGTCACACACAACATTGGTATTTAGAGTTTTTGCTAACTTTAACACTGAATGCGTTCTTGGTGAGTTGGATTCTAGAACTGCATTCATTGCCTCTTGCAAAATGATGTAATCAAAAAGGCATTTTATTTTCACCAAGGTCCTAAGATGCATCATTATTCCATCTTTCCCAAAAACAGTTTTAACATCAACATGACATCTTTCAAGTCCTTTTTTATAATCTGAGGTTCTTCATATATGTAAAACATTTTTTAGATAAAAATTTCTATGAAGTATATTTATGGATATATCAGACATGTTAAGATTTCAATAAATAAAATTAACATTTTTTACCATGTTATGAAATAATAAGTCTTTTAGAAAAGCTTTATTTTACTTCTTTGAATAAACCCACAGCTTTCACGTAACCATTTGAACTTTGTTTTATCATTATTATTTCTCTTTCTCTATTCTCATTTCCATATACCATAATTTCTGGGTTATAAGTCGATGCGGTTTATATGAATGGACTCAATCTCCCATTTTTCTCAACTTTATTCAGCAATAAGACGAACCGGATTATAAGCTAGATAAGATAAGATAGTTGACCAACATCAGCCAGAACACCGCGTGAAGTCTTGCAAATCAACAACAACAATAAAGAACCGTATAGGGTACTTCCATGCTCATGAATATCAATGAGCTCTTTTGAAATTATCAAACTTTTCTTTCTACCTGACGCAGTCTTTTTATATGCATAAAGCAGAAGCACCACAATGGACCACTCACAAAGTTCTCCACTTCCAACTAGTGACCATTTGTTTCACTTTTAATCTCTCCATGACAGGCAGCACATTGTGATAATATCTACTCTTCTAACCTGTCCTCTATGCTTTTTCCATTGAGGTGTACAGCTGCGATTTGCCTTTTTAATTTTCTTTGTCTTGTGCCATTCCTGGACACATTTTTCAATGATACTGTACTTATGATGAATGCCATATTTGTCCATTTTCCTTGGCAAATTTTATAACTTCCAGTTTAAAGGTTGCTGTGCAAGAATTACATGATGTGACAGGTGGAATTTCAAAATAAATGAGGGTTTTATACTCAAGATCGAAATGGATCAAGATGGTGGTGACTTGTTATTGATTGGATAAATAAGCGTATTTTAATGAGCAATTAACATGGGTACTACTGAACTCCCCACTCTGGTGTTTTCCAAGTAGTTTGATGTGAACTTTATAGCCAAGTTTTCAGGTTTAATGCGTTTGTTTTTTCAATATTCAGAAATTTAAATTTTATCCATGTATAAGCCAATTCCGCCATCTTGGTCTGCTCATAAGCAGAGAACTCGAGCGAAGATGCTGTCCTGTTCTGCTTTTGGCTGTACCAATCATGAAAATAATCCCTCTGTTACCTTTCATCGGTAAGAATTGTATTTATTGTGCATGCTTACTTTAGAACTTTGTACAGACAATGAAGATATTTTAGTAAAAGATCTTTGAGTTTTTGGCAGAGCGGGTGGGACAGACAGTCAATTCGGGGCAGCAAATTAACATGTCACCATCAGAGTGATGTGACAGGCTTCTATCTATGCTCTTGTTAAATAATTATAGCACATGCTGTCCACTAGAATCTAATACAATCATGACATTACCTTGATAATAATAATAATAAACTGAGTGAACCGCTGAGTCCTTTCTCAGAAGACAACCCTGATGATGGTCAGGGAAGCAACTTTCCTCGATTTAGACTTTGTTCCCCAAACAGCTTATTTAAACGGAATTAGAAACACACACTCAGAAGTACATGCATCTAAACCACTTTCATTGAAATGCATAATAATAATAATAATAATAATAATAATAATAATAATAATAATAATAATAATAATAATAATAATAATATATTATGTTTATTACTTAAGGCAAAATTTATCTGTCAGCTATTAGTGAATCATTTTTAACATATATGTTTCTTGATCTTTATCTAGTGCCATCTCTACTATTACTTGTGCTATTTGTACATAGTAATCCTGTCCGCTTCTATTTTCATCTACTTTTAAAATCCTGTTTGCATAAAACTGTGTAATCCACTGCCGTGATTCAGTTAGTTACCTGTCACCCTTTAGCTGTCCCTTTGTTGAAGCAATTAATGACAGTAGTTATATGAAATAAAATCATTGATTTTCAAAAAATTGTCCTAAAAAATGCTTCTATTTTTCAGTTTTCCAAAGAATGAAGAATTGAGAGAAAAATGGATAAGAGCAACAAAGAGAGCCAACTTTCTTTAACCCATCAAAATCAGCAGTTTTGCGCTCTTTCCACTTTGCAGAAGAAGATATTGACAGGACATCAGTTAGTTGTGTTTGAATTCGCAGTGGCAGGGTACCTACTATATTTGGTTTTCCTAAGCATCTGCAAAGTGACAGCAAACCTAGAAAATGACCATTTCCATGACAACCTGAATGTGATGAGGAGGATGTCGGTGATGCAATACCTGTGCCATGTATCACTCACTGAAAAGGAAATTAGAACAAGCTGAACTGAAATTAGCCTCATCGAGAAAACGAATAAAGTTACTGCAGCAGTCAAAGCGACGCCTCGTTAAAAAGAATGCTGACTTAAAAACATCACCAGAGAGTTGAGGTGTAATGACCTTGTAAGCAGTGAGGGGTCAGGGTGCTTTAAAACTGTGCAGGTGGTGTGTCAGATTTGTTGAAGCATCAGATTGCCAAAATATACTGATCAACAACTGCCCTCCAAATATTCATCAAAGCTGAGAAACTTTGCAATGACTTTAAATCTCTATTCACCAAAGGCAAACAGATATGTACGAAAGATGTCTGACACTTGTTTGTCCCATCCCAGAACCATTGAGAAATGGTATCAGACCGTGAGTGACAAACCGGGATTCCACCAGGCTGTGTTCTCTGCATTAAAACAGAAGTCTGATGCTAATCAAGGTCCTGGGGGTGTGCGCCCTAATCTTAGATGGGATGGCAATACGCAAGCACACGGAGACGGTACACAGCTCGTTTGAAAAGTGAATTACAATGTCTAAGTCGGCCAGTTCATAATAAGTTAGTCATATTCTCAGGCCAATAAGTTTCACAAATGTTTGAATGGATACTTTTTGTTTCCCTGGAGTTTTCAAGGTCAACCTGTATAAACTGCGGGTTCAGTTCTAGAATGGTACAAATAAAACCTTGGTTTGTAGTTCTCACGTTGGAAACATTGATTATTTGTGGAACTTGTATCAATTCGCTGTCCAACACTTTCTAGTTCTCTACAGGTTCCTTGTTCACCTCTCACTGTACACAGATCTGAAATAAAGAAATCTGATTTTATTTGTTTGTCAAAAGACTGATGTTGTTCGAACCCCGAGTCCCCGACGGTCACGTGGCGGCTAGAAGACATGTCCATCGTTTGACGAAATAAACAGGAATAAGTGTGGATGATGATGATGATGATGATGATGATGGAGGAAGTCAAGTCACACCAGCATCTTTTCTTGGATTTATTTACAATGTTCAATCGGGTTTGAATGTTTGTAAACAGAACCACGTGGAGGCACGAAAACCGGCCTCGCGGGCTCAAAGGGTTAACCTTAGTCTCCACCCGGATAAAACCGCCAAAGGAGAAACAGAGACCGGGGCCTCCCAACCTCGAGGGCGGCGAGTTTCCAACGGGACCTCCGCCGTCGCTTCTCTCTGCGCTGACCAAGATGGCGGAGACAACCCAGACCTGCCAGGCGGCCTCTCCTGCTATAACCTCCCTGGTTGGTCCACATCTCCACTTCCTCTGCCGACGACACGGGATGGTTTCGTTTTCTCGGGAAAAGACAGAGACTCCACCAGTAAGTTCACGAAAGTAGTCTATGCGCTGTACCCGGTTTGTTTGTTTGTTCACGAGACAGGTGATAACCGGCCCGATGACTGATGATGACACGTGGCCAGGTGTCTTTCCCCACCAGGCTGAGGAGACTAACCGCTACAACGACTCGGAGGCGGGAGATCAGAAGACGGTCCAGGGAGGGAGCAGCACATCCACGGAACTGACTCAGTTCTGTGACAGCGGTCGGCCAATTTATCGACTCTACCTTTTGAAAAAACCTTTCTGCACCACAAGAGGAGTTTGTAGGATGAGCAGCATGCTGCAGTCTGTGCCCCCCCTCCGCAGCTGCATGTTAGCAACTCAGCGAGCAGTTCTCCTGATGGGGCATCTGGAAGGTCTCGGCGGCTCTGTTTGTCTTTGAGAAACTTGCGGGGGAATTTTTGATTTTAACTCTTTTACAGTTAAGAGCAGCTCTATAAAAAAGACTGTTTTTTTCCGAAATATTCTAGATCTTCATCCCAACAGTAATAATTAATTACACGGCAGTTAAGATGTGAAGGAGAATTTACTATTGTGCCCGTTAATTTAACTAACCTTTAAATCCATGCGGTCATTCAGAAATGTTTAGGTACAATAAATTCTCAGAATACAAAATAAACTATTCTAAAACCATTGATGCACATCCTGTTGGTGTTTGAAAGGTCTTTTTAGCTGAACTTGTGGGAATATCGTATCTTTCCTGACTGGTCCTCCTTTCTGAAGCCGTACCTTCATTTCACACCTGTTAAGAAGTTTGGGGAGCAAAAGGTTGACATTGTATTATCTAACAATACTATACAACAGAAAGACCAACAATACCACGTAAACTTCTGTGCTATGTTAACAAGCAACTTTTTTATTAGCTTAACACTAAACATGTACAAGGTTTATTTCTTTGTAGCATCAGTACCATTTTTTAAAACTGTATTGAAATGTGCATTTTTAATTTCTCCAGTTTCCAACAGAAATAAGTAATCTGTGGAATCCAAAAGTTATAAAATACAATCAAAACTTTCAAAAATATCATTTGAAATGAAACTACTGTTAAATAAACAGTGCATTTAGACACAAACTTCCTGATGAATTAATCCATTTATATCTGAAAAGCTATACTCTGAAATATTTAATTAAAATCTTTGTTGATCTCCACTGTTTTAAAATGGAGGAGTACTAATTAAATTCAATTAGAGTTGCAAACAATGGGAAAGAAAACAAAATTTATCACTTTTTCTTAACACGAATACATAAGAAATAGGTTCTAAGGTAATTGTTTTCTCTGATGGTTTTTTCCCTATTATTTTCACTGTTCCTCGCTTGAATGCTATTTTACTTAGAAAAATTAGTTTCTCTTTCGGATTTTTAAATGTGAGCACAAAACAGTATTTTGACAGTTTACTGGGACTTAGTCTGATAGTTTTTCTTGCCTTCAAAACCATTCCAACTGCTGCTATAGCTGAGTGTGTCACGACCTGGGCACAGGTAAGAATGTTCGTTGAATGCCTTTTATTATTAACCATAATTAACTGGTTAAATTATTTCTTGTTTTTTCCCCCACCATTCAGAAATTTATACTTTTGCTGGTATTATTGTGAAATAATTTTGTCAGCAACAAACAAGCTGCCTATCTGATATTAGTAGCCTCTAGTCAGATGTACATTACATTATCTTACATTTCAGCAAACTTTTAAAACTTTCAAACAAAATTTCTTGATAAATATTTGATTTTGATGCATTAAAATGGATCAATTTCTCTTTATTTTTTTTGTTGGAATGTATAGCTTTTAATATTTTACTTTCAGGTTTGTACATTTTAGCCTACAGAGTTTAATTATGTCATAATTGTTAGAGAAATATCTTTATTCGCACATGATAGAGAGGAATAAAGACATTTCTTTAACAATTATGACTAATTAGACTCTAAATGCAAAATGTACAATAGTTTTATTATATCAACTTTTTATTGACTAACAGAAATCATCTCTGGCATTGACACAATGCCAGCAGGGAGAAGTTGCTTATGTTTACTGGGGAAAGAAACTAATGTCTATTTATAAAAACACATGATACAAAACTGATGACAATATCCAGATGTACAAAGAAAATGTAATGCAGGGATACGGTTAAGATGTGCGGAATACATTTTACAATATAATAAATTAAGTTAAAAGTAAATAATTGATTATAAAAGTTAAATGGAAAAACTAATGGAAGCTACCACAGGAAATGATTAGGGGATAGTCTAAAATTAAATTTTTTTAAATTGAAAAATCATTGAAATGCAAACATCTAAAAAATTGTTTCATGCAAATAACTGAATCAGTTTCATTGTGGAACAATTATATGAAAAATATCTAGAGCTTGGAAGTCAGTCAGTCAGTCGAAACTCTCTCTTGTTGCACCCTAACCTCATCCCCGAGTGTTGAAAGTGGTGTCTTACTACATTTTACTTTTTTTTTAAATATCATTAATGAAGTTGCAAATACAACAATGATTACATAGAGTTGTCCATATATTGTTGGTGATTCATTTCCTCTTGTAGGTTTCACTCAAAGATTACAGCTAAGCTCATGTACCACCATTGTCTATATAGTACCCGATATGCTTGCACAATCCATAATTTCATAATTGTAGGATGAATGTGAAATAACATAATGTGATTTAAAATACAGTCAATTGTGAAATTTCACTTAACATATGTATATATAAAATTGGAAAGAATTGTTTAATTTTGATATGTAAATTAATTATAAGAGTAGATTTGTTTTTTTATTTACATATATTCTAAAGTTCAAAAGTTACTGCATCTTTAAGTGCAGTAAATTCTATTTATATTTTATTTCACATATTTGTTAACTTTTTGGTGTGTGGCTGACTATTTATTTTGCCTTAATCTGTTTTGGTGCCTAGAAAACAACAGTTAAGATGTGACAAGTGTGCCATCACCTATTGTTTTTAAAATATTGAGTGTTGTTCATTTAGTGTGAATGTAAAATTTGTTTTTAACATAACAAAGGCAAAGTTTCTATACTAAACATCTTTGATGTAGTCATTTCTTGTGCTGACAGAGTAATAGAGCAGCAAACTGCAGTGACTCATACTTTCTTAATATTGGCAAAAGTGAAATGGATTATGGTAATACCACACGAAACTTTCCAGTGGTAGACTACTGGACTGTTAAAGATGCAGGCCCATGTTTGTATGCCATTTTGGATTGGCTCAGTTTGGGTTACTTCTCTAGCCACCTTTCTTCATCAGTGAACCATGTAGGCTCTCAGCCCTCTAGTTTCCTCCCACATCTAAAAATGAAGATATCTAGTAGAGTCTTTTTGTGTAGTAAGCAAGTGTTTATCTCCACCCTTTGTTTTTTTCTGCTTGTTTTAGAATACTGAAACCAGGGATGTTTGTCTTGTGTGTCAACAACATTGGCTTGCAAATTTGAAGATGACCTGAATCTTGGCAAATCCAGATTTTAGTCTGCTGGCCTTCACAGAATTCTTAGAATGAAATCAGCAGTGTGAATGGCTACAACTTGGATATGTTTATCTTTGACTTGCTGTAGGCCAATGTCAATTTGCCTTCAAAACTTGCTGATTTTCTGCCAGCTGGAATTTTTATACTAATGTCAAACACGTGATACTTGCATTAAAATTAGTTTTTGATAGATGACTGTTATTTCACACACACATATTTTTCAAACTTTTAGTTTTGTTATGTATAATTAAAATACTAAGGTTTAGTGTTGATAACATTCAGGGGTACATTTTCAGCAGCCCAAAATGGTTCATATTAAAATATATTGTACAGATTGCTTTGTTGCTGAATTTTTTACAGTCCTCAGAAAAAATATACAAACTTTTTCTTTTTTTAATCATAGAATGTGGCCAATCTGTTGAAAATATTGTTACACCGGATGACGGGGTCTCCCTCCTGTTGGACTAGAACTAAGTCATCATTTGAATCAGTTTTTAGAAAAATTCTTCGTGTGTCACATCCACCTGTGGACGCACCTGTTGTCTGCAGGTAATTTTTATATCTGAGGAGTATTTATAGCGCCTTATGAGTGTGATGTCAGTAGAGTGCAGCTACCAAATGATTTTGGATGCATGTGTGATTCGATTTACACTAAAACTGCCACACGAGGTCTGCCGAGAAAGTATCCGACTGGGAAGTAATGATGCTAGGGAGGCGGAAGTGAGCATAGTGGGAGCCGCGTGCCTTCGTGCGCATGCGCGGTTTTTGGCGGGCGGGATGGCTGGACGGGTCAGCCATTGTGTGAGGCGCTGTATCCGTGATGGCGGAACCTGTGGAGCAGCGATCTTACCAAAAGCTCGGAGATACCCAGGCGGGAACAATTCGCAAAGTCCAACAGGTGCCGGTGCCATGGGTGGTACCCGATAGAAGAATGGTTGGCACAACAGGTCCAAAGATGGCCGCTCACCGGAGGGGGGGGGACCTTGATGATGGAGGGTCGTCGTCTGACGGGGCTGGGGTCAGTAAAGACTCTGCACACGCAATTTTAAAGGAGGATTTGGGCTCGCGGAGAGGGGCCGAGCTGCTTTCTCAGGGGACAACAACAACAACTCCGTGTTGAGGTTGCGCAGGACCCGCTGGATGCTGGCAGCAGGGATCCCGAGTTCCGGGATAACTGGAGACGGGACCTGGCTGTACGGGTACGACCCGGAAACCGAGGTGATGCCGACTACCGAGGCGTTGGCACCGCGAATAGGCACCAGGAGGACAAACAGTCACAAAGGAGTCCTGTCAGGGAGTCGTCCTCCTCCTCCTCCGTGATGCAGGTCGGCGCAAGAGACCGGATCTGGGGGCCTCCCAAAACCGGCAGCTGCATCATGACACCGCCCCGGCTCATTCGCCAGGCTCCCTACTCTCCAGACCCGGCTCCTTCTGACCTCTGGTTGTTCCCAAAAATGAAGATGCCGCTGAAAGGCTCCCGCCTTGAGAGCCGAGAGGACATCATGCGGAGCTGAGAGCCATTCTGGAAGAAGCTTTCCAGACGGCTTCCACCAGTGGAAGGGATCGCTGGGCTGGAGGCACAAGGGGCCCACTTCGAAGGGGATTAGCAATTGAACCCCACCAAGTACGTAATCCCCCCCAGCCTAAGGTCGGATACTTTTTCGACAGACCTCGTGTATGAGATACACTAGCCAAACCATACTCATTTCTTAATGTGTTTCGCATGAACACTCATTCCATACATACACATACATATCTACAGTAAAACCTCGATTTAACGGACTAATAGGGGAGGGGATCCCGTTAAATCCAGACGTTTACACGCCCTGTTTACTTATGCACAAAATGCGGCCAAGCAAAGCAATTTCCACACAGCTCAACGTGGACCTTTGTCAGAAGACCAGGCAGCGGCCATCGGGTGGGGGTCTGTCATATCGAGTGTTACTGCATATAGATGGGATAAGTGCATGAGTCCTATGCACTTGCTTAGTAGAACTTCATTCTTTGGGATTCACATCTTCATTGGTTTTAATTTACTATTCATCAAATGCATCTTTAGTGGTCCAAGCGGGTGGCAGTCAGTCAGGACCAGGTCCGGGCTATAAACAGGATGGACAGGTACTTCTCAACCCAACATTACCATGTCAGCTATAGGGTGCTGTAAAAGGGGGCAGGTATTATAGGCAGACTCTCTCTTGCTGATCAATTTGTGCCTCCTTGTGAATTGCAGCTTTTGTGAAAGGTTAATCTACTATCTTGCTTGGATCACATCACTATTTACATCCTAAAACACTATAGCTCATGACTTTCTAGGCTGAATACAGGAGGAACTTATCTCGGGGAAGTGAGCCTTGGTGCTGGTGCTGGAATAGTAGAACTTGAGTATATATCAGTGGACTGTGACTCCTCATACATGAAAATCAAATCCTATTTGTGATGCAATTTCTCTCAGTAAAGATTTTCAGACGTCTATGCTCTTAAAACCTGTCCATATTTTGTGGAATCCAGTATGTTGACACTTTATGAAACCCAGATGCTAATGGAATAGTTTAATGCTCTCAAAACTGATAAACAGTTCTTGAGAAAAATCTCTCTCATGCGATGGTTCTTTCTGACACTAATTTGCTTCTTGATGTTTGCACCATGTGTATAGTCGTCCATGATAGGATGTTGCCATCAGATTGCCTGCCTGCAATGAATTCTGGGAAACTTAACCTCCTCCATTAAAAAAGAAACTCTGCAGTTATTTGCTATCTCTTGCACCTATACCATTGACCACCATCCTAGTTCTAGTAAACATTGGTACCACTAAAGGCATTTCTGCATGCCAGCATCCAGTGGACAGTTGCCAAGTTTGCAGGCAATATGCTGCATACACTAAAGTTATTAACAGATGTGCAACTTTCACTTGAATTATCTTCATAGAAAGTCTGTTACAGGTAACTGTTTATCCTTAATGGGTGGAGTGGTGTAGCACACAATGCTGACTGCTGTGAATAATAGGTTTTAACAGGCAGTAATCAAGGTTGATCAGGATTGTCTGCATACATAATCAACGAATAGTTAGGAATGATAGCTTATTATGTATGCCAATGTCTGGAGGGTCATGGGCACAGATGATATTGGCTACAAACCAGTGAATGATGAGAGAGAGAGAAAAAAATACTGATAAATCTGTTAGAGAAATTAACTTTTAGAACTATCACTTGTGACTACAATCATTTTATCAAGGCGTTGGCATTGCCTTCTAATGATCTTAAAGAAACAGTGCAAGAAACATCTTCAGTTGTATTATGTTAAAGAAGCATTGCTTGATTTTTATTTCACAGTATTCTGTGAAGCTTGGAGTGATATTACAACTTGTCACATAAAAGTAAATTTCAGTGTCACATCTGTCCAAACAGATTTGGGATAGCCAGATTATGTTTTCTTTGACCATTCCAAACTAAGCCATCATACTGAAGTTTGCTTGAAGTAATCTATGCACCAATCAGGAAACTGGTTATTTTCTAGCAGGTCTCACATTCAGAGTTGATCTGTGATGATAAAGTTCATATGGGCAGTCCTCCCCTTCCCACATGTTCGCTCGATTTATGTGTTATAAGATTTTTTTTTTTTTTTCAGTTCCTCCATGCAAGGCCAAAAACCATTTGAAGACAATTTGACTCATAATACATCAGCATTATAGATAACTGATATGATAAGCCAGGTGGAGAAAATGCATTTTGTAACTTTGTTGAAAAGTGATATATATATATATATATAGCAGAACACATTCTGGACACTGCAAATGTAATATAATATAATATATATATTTTTAGTGCACAAAATAAAGTCTCTTTTTCTTCCCCGATATCTATTTTTAAAAACTAATTGTTTATCAAGCAAATAATGAACATTTTATCAGTTCTTGTTTGCTGTTTTTAATTTCAAACCACGTAGCCTGTGGAAGAAAAGGAAAACCAAATGTAAAATTCTTGCCTGTTCAGTGTTGGATCCTTAGAAGAAAAAATGGTAAGAGATAGCGGTGTTTATTTAGAGTTACATTTGTCTAAGTCAGTTTCAAGAATGGAGAGAGTACATTGTTCACTGGACTGTGATGGACTTGTTATAAGTGAAACCACTTGTTTTTAACTTTTAATATGCAAAGGAAAATTAATGATTTTGTTTCCAGAAAGCAACTTTTCTTCTGGTTCTCATCTTTGGTTAATCCAGCTGTTTTCTTTGTGGTCCCTGATTCACAGTAATGCACGCTAAGAGAATAATTTGCACTCATTAGCATAAAACTAAGATACTGAAAGATGCGTCACAAAAAATAATTTTTTAAATGATTTTCCTTTTACTTTTGAGATCCTTTTAGATTCTGTTTCTGCTTTTGTTTTGTAATATTTTCTTTTGGAAATCTTACTGTCCATTGTGTGTGTGAGTGAGAGAGAGAAAGATGTATCACCTTTTAGTTTTCAATTTTATTATTCCTTATATCAAATAAAGTTTCTAAAATTGCACCAATTTTCTCTGTTGGGCACATTATGCCCTCTTTACCATATCAGTTCCTCTCTTCTTAATTACTACATTGCCAAGAAAATAAGTTGCATTTACAATAGAAAATTCTCTGTATTTATTGTAATATTTTTAAAATCTAAGTCATTATTAAAAATGAATTCCATTATATTTTAGTGACTCAAACATCCAAATTGTCACAGAACAACTGCTATCATTATTTAAAAATTCTCCGTATATTTTTGTTCTACATCTTTTCTGTGGCATAAATTAAACATTTAAATGTTTTGTTTCTAGATGGTGGATCGCAATTAATAAAGATTCTATTTAAAATGGGATAAAATAAAATGGTAGCTTGATGTTTTGTTTTGGAAAAACAAATCTGAAAATTTCTCTTTTTCACTGAAATATAGTGATAGGAATTCTGATAACTTTGCTATATATACAAGACAGCCATTACATACAATAAGTAACATAATGACTATTTATTGTTATGTACTTGTTTTAGGGAACCTCTCACTGATAGGACCTGTGCCGGACTCAGTTCTTTGGTACACATCACTGGTTGGTGGTTGGTGTATTTGGATTTTCACTTACAGAATATCCTCTCTATCTTGACGGTTCACATCTACTGCTGCTATGTTTATGCAGCCAGGTAATTTTTATTTATTTATTTATTGTATGATAAAGATATTTTATTTACTAAAGTTTCTGCTACATTTTCCATGTGATATTCCAGCTGCTAACAATTTTCTGCACTCACACAAAAGGGTTCTAGTGTAAGACAGCTATTGGAAATGTCTGGATTACATTTTTCTAAAGCCACTATTAACATTTTAAAATTTCTGTTTAGCTGTTGTCAAAATTCTTACGTTTTTAATTTTGAAATTTAAAATAATAATAATCCATGTAAAGAAAACGAAAAGGCAGTTTGTAAATTATCTGCTACTTAAGCAAACATTCTGAAATATTGTTGCTGTATTATTTCTCACTTGCTTTTTGTTTATCAAAAAATGGATCATTTATAACAATACAAATATCTTTAGAATGAAACAGTAAATTCTATGTCATTTTTTAAGGATTTATACACAGCTAACATTTTTTCTAAAAATTCAGTAAACATTTTTTAACATAATTAAAATATTTAAAAGATCTTTTTTCTTGTGAAGGTTGTACAGTCGTCAGATATCAGCACTCTTCTCTGTGGTGCTTGTTCTGAGGGAAGAAATGGGATGTTCTTTGCCAGAGAGTGGACTCTGCATCATACGATGTTGACTAACTGCTTTTTCTTTTACCAACCACTGCTCTTTACTATGTTGTTGTTACAGCTGTGAGTACACGTCTACTTTCATTGTATTTATACCGTATCTACTGTTACTACATATACAAATTTCTTGGGTTAATACAAAATAAAACATTTAGCCTAAATTTATGCTGTATATTTTCAAAAGAAGATTGTGCCAAATAATATCTTTAAATATGAGACCGAAAACAAAAATTAAATAAACAAGAACACTGACCGTCATCGTTCAGAAGATAAAATAAATGCACTTGTATGATTTTTTAAAAATATTTATAATTTTTATCTAATTGAGTATAAAATATAAACTAACAGGAAAATTGATGAAGATGGCTGTATGGCCAAATGTTTTTTTTTAATTATGTAAGCTGTAGTTAGATGTATTCAAAGAAAAATGCTTGAATGTAAGTAATCAAACATACTTGGGTGTTATAAAACTAAGGTCTTGTCATTTTGTCTTCAGCAACCTTGAGATACGACGGACATCATCCACTCTCTACAAAGAAACAGTGAATCTTACAATTAGTTTTAGTAAAATAAATGCAGTTGTAGATATTTTAAAAATCCACTATTAAACTAAATTGAATGTAATCATTAAGTCATTTTTACTTCTAGACCATTTTTAACATGTTTTATTTTCCTAAAGTTTCTCATTTAATATCAAATACTTTGACTATTATTATATATGGCATCAATGGCTCATAATTGTATTACTGTCTCTATCATTTATGCATTTTCAGTTAATTAGTTCATAAATTTATATTCTTGCTCATTTTTTTCATTAGTTTGTTATACAAATGTATTTTAAGTGCATTGAATATATGCATTATATATGTGGTAATTTTATATTCCATCTTGTTTAATGTAGTTGTCACTTTTATGGGTAGCCCAGTCTTTCTAATTGTTTACCTAATTCTCTTTAATGAAATCCTTTGTGACAAAGAATTTGTAAAGGAAGTAGACTAAACATAAAATATTGTTTAACTTGAATAAGCACATTAAATTCTTTTGGGAAAAAAAATGCTTATTAACCAATACTTTAGCTTGTAAATTTGGTTAAAAGTTTCTTCTTAAATTGATTTACTTATCTTGAGATCTGTACAGCCGAACATTGATAACACTGAATTCATTCTTTTTTCGCAATCTATTGACATGTGACAATACATACATTTTTTTACCATTTTTCAGAATATTCAGAAACTGTCAGCAAATTTCTAAAAAGTGCTGCTGCTTAGTGACTTTTTTATTAATAAATAATATAAAGATAGCATGAGAATAACTTTCCTGCTGGTGACATTTGGACAGAAGGTAATTTTTATTTGTTACAATTGTCAAAGTTTAAAAAGAAAATTAACTCTTGTAATATTGTAAACGGAATTAAAACAGACAACACACACGTGAATACCAGCCACAAACTAAACTGATCTTGGTTACACTCTTTTTTTGGTTATTGACTGAAAAATAGTGCAATGAAAACTCTCGGTAATTCATTGGTCAGACCTTTCATTTTTTCATTAGTGTTATTGATGACTTGTGGTACAGTTGAAATAATGCCATTAAATTTGAATATTATTACAGTAGTGAAAGCATTATCACAGAACTCTTTGTACAAACATACAATAGAAAATTTTGGTTTAAGAACGTGTCAGGAAGGAGTTCTATGTGGATATTTAGCAAGAGCAAAGGATTGCTTTTTATCCTAATCTGAAAATCATCTAAAAAAGAGTAAGGGTATAGAAAATTTTTTCATATGTTGCTTCAGACTACAACTCTGCAACAATATAGCAAGAGATTAAATACTTGTGAGCTGCAGTACCAGCAAAGAAGGAATTTCTGCTACTGTAATCAAAGTAAAACAGCATGCAAATGCAAAACATGAATTATTTAACTGTTTATTTTTCTTTCTTTTTTTAAAGGAGGGAAAACAATTTGGCCCATGCATGTATACATTAAATTTTAAAATGAATATATTAGACTTTCCAAAGTTTGATGAAAGAAAAAGATGTTTAAACACTCATCTGTTTTGTTTTTTTCCAGCTGTGGCTCCTCATTCTTTTGATCCAAAACATGATATCCAAATTGGTGGCAACAGTCTTCTTTGTACACACTATTGCTACTGGTACTGAGATCTAGGTCTGTAACAGGTAATATAAGATTTTTTTGGATTTTACCAGGGTTTAAAATTCCCAGGAAAACATTTGAAAATGGTAGTTTTATGCAGAAACAGACATCAAAGAAATGCTTAGTCAGTTAATAATACTATATTGAGTAAAGTGTAAAATACAGTGAGCTGGTTACAGCCATTTTCATGCATAAACAGTATTTTTTAAATGCTTAATGTAATCCATTTTAAATAAGTATGTTGAGAAAATCTAAATCCAGAGATGTAATCATTCAGTTTTTAATCTTATGGTTACTAAAAGTTTGCTTTTTCTAAAATAAATTTTAATAATTTAAAATTTCTGAATAAGTCAGTTTTTTTATTTAAAAATAATTATGCTTTTAAGCTGTTCTGATTAATTTTATTTGAAGCAGTTTTCTTTAACACTATTTCTTAGTTGGATTATTTAAATTATTTAAAGTTTTTAATCATATTTTAAAATTAATATACAGCCAGGGTTTACACTTTGAAAATCACCTATAAAGGACATTGCATGATTTTAGAGTTTTCTTGATCAAACAGACATTCAGTTTAACCGTTGAATTTGTAAGTATAAATGGATGTTGAAAGGAAAATGATAGCTGTCAACTTTATTTCTCATTTTGCTGAGAGTAAAAAGAAATCTTTCTTTAAAATAAGATTCCCACCGCAATTAAAAGTGAACCAATACGAAAGAACAAGAGGAACCACCATGATCCAGTCACACGAGAGACCAAACTATGGTTGCAACCATAACAAGCCAGTGTACTATATGCTGCACTAACCCATCACAGGGCAGTTGCTCCAATTGGGTTTGATGACATGGAAAGTGATTGTTGTTGTTGCTCTGATTTTGTAGTGAGTTTTACTGGAATATGATTGCTGCTTCCTGAGGTGGTTGGTAGTGTAAGGCATCTTCTCCAGTTGTCCCCATAGGGACTATTGTATTTCACAGCTGCTTTAATTCAGCAAGTCTGACTTAGAATTACATTGTTAGAGAGTGAAATTTAACTGAAACAAAAATTTATTATTTAACAAGTAATGGATAAAAGAAACAATATATATAATTGGTTTTCTCATATTTTAAACATGTAGTAGGTAAATGGAAGCTGTTGGGACTGTCTCGATACAATTTTGAAAACATTCCCACAATGCAACACTGAGTGAAACCTACAATTAAACAGTATTTTGGTGAGCATTTTCTTTTGGCTGAGTTGCGAGCTGTGTATTAACTTTCTCTTGGCACATCTGAATATTTTTTCAATTATTGACCAATAGAATCCAGTTTCAAATTCCACACACACACATCCCATGCTCAGAGGTAGATTAAGATTTATTGGAGCCCTGTGCACAAAAACGTTGTCCCTCACATCCATTAAAACATGAACGTATCAAAATGAATTAATAATTAGACCCCTGTTAGATGTTTTCATGCTACATTAATAATAAATCACGATGTGCTCTGTCTAAATTAACTGCTCTATTTTTCCACACAGAAGGCCAAATAAAATTACTGGATTTCCATAACAGAATGTCATTTTAGTTTTAGTGATCTTATCTCTTGTTTACTGAGAGCTATTAACAAATTTGATTGTCATCTGTATTATTCCTGTAGCTGTAAAAAATACCCATTTAACATTGTAAACTAAAAGAAAAAACATACAGGCCACACCAGCTAATACCGTTAACAGTGATTTTTATAAAGCGATATACACAATACATCTCAATGGTTTATCATTCCTGAAACATTAAATATCTGCTGTAAATGTATCTTTTTATGTACTAGTGAAGCTACATTTTAATAATACTATAGCCTTATGTAACCAAATGTGAAAATATACAAACACAAAATCTCATGAAAACTTATGTCCTGTCTTTTAGATGATTGCTTCCTTCTGAGCTTTGAGGGAAGAAAAATTATGTGCAATGTTGTCAAAGTCAGTTTGTTGCACCAGATCAGACTCAACTGTCATTAGGGGACAAGGCATTTGGTGCATTGTTGATCTAAGTTTATTTTTGTTATCTCTGCAATAATTGAGAAGTTTGTAGATGGTAAGGTCAGGAAAATTTTGAGGTCTCTTTGCCTTAAGTCTTGCAGCAGTTTGGCTGGAGATTTGTCTGGCTCATCCTATACAGAGAATTTGAACTGTGAGTTCATCAGGAAACTTATGGTCTAAATCAGGGGTGTCAAACATACAGCTCACTTGCACATCCTCTGTAAAGATGATAGCACACACATGGTAATAGACATTTCGAGCACCTCACCCTGTTGAACTAGTAAAACAAAAATTGGATCTCATCCTTTATAGCACCCACCAATGTTAACGGTAGAAGATCTGGCGTATAGAAGACTGATTGTGTCGAAACAATTGTTGAGAGGTAAGTGGCGAGATACACAGGTTGACTGATCTACCACACACCACCAAAACTATAGCCACAAAGAGAACAGAGGACTGATGTTTCAAGAAAGTACAATTATTGTATTCATTTAAAAGCACAATATGATAGATCCTCACCCAACAATAGAACAAATAATAAGAAAAAGATGAGATATATAAAATAAAGGAAGTAAAGCCCAGTATAATATATTTAGTCACTGTATAGAGAACTATATTAACTATCAATATATATCAAATCAAGCTATCGTAAGTTTAAATTGGTTTCGCTCCCACTGTTTGAAACTAAGTAAACATTCTTTGTTTGGTGGCCCACAACACGTTTTATCCAATGAAAACAAGATCTGCAGGCTGATCAAGCTATCGACTGGATCAGATTTTCAAATGAGTATAAAATACCCAGAGGAATTTGACCTTGTTAGTCTCAATTTCCTAGTTGATGACACGGGCGACCGAGGTACTAGCTACCAACAGACAGTAGCAAGCGAGCCGAGAAAGTGTCAAAGAGGAATCGTGCTCATTGACCGCAATACCTAAAAAGAAGAGGATATCAGTTACCCACTGCCACACCTTTAGAATATATATTAAATTGTGCTAAGTATTTTTAATTGAAAGAACTTTTTTAACTCAATAATAAGGACCCATATAATTATGTTATCAAAGAAAAGAAAAATAGACAAAGAATCATGTGATTCAAGAAAAGTGGAGAAATTTGTACTACTATGTGGAAGTGAATGCAATGCCAACTTGCTTGATTTGCAACAACAGGTTGCTGTGGCCAAAGTGTGCAACGTTCAGAGACATTATAACACTAATCTTGCTTTGAAGTACATTAACTATACTTGGAAGTTACACGAGGACAAAGTTGCTGAATTAGAAAATTTGTTGAAAAATTAGCAGTCAGTATCATCAAGGCCCTCTTTGGACAAGAGCTTTTTGAAAAAATGCATGTTGATGTCTGCAGAAGTATCATGTCTGAATAAAAGCCAAGCTTTTGCAAACAAGCCTTTCAAGAAACAGTCGCAGAGAGAATTACTGATTTATCAGATCAACTGAAGGACAAAGTCAAGTCCTTTGTTGCTTTTTTTAGGTTGCAATTGATGAAAGTATGGATATAACTGATGTGACACAGCTTGCAATTTTTATTAGAGGTGTTGAAACAAGTGTGCACGTTTATTTTCCTTTATGGAAATATAAACTTTATTCAAATGTGTAGAATAACTAAAGTCACGATAGGTCTATATTTAAATTTTTTAGTGCACATGCATACATGTATGTATGTGTGTACATGTGTATTGTGTATGTATGCGTGTAAACACATTTGATTGTATCTCCTTCAGAGTTAAAATGGAATTTTTTAAAGGTTACCGTCTCTGAGCGGATTATACACAAAGAAAATTTCAATACACTTTTCAATTCTATCTATCTCGTATGCCATGTAATACTAAGAAAAAAACCCAATACACTTTTTGTGTAGTGTATGATGCTTAGTAATGATAATTTTCATGCGAGTAAAACTGTCTCTTTTCAGAAGTTAAATCAGATCTCTCCTTTTCCTACAGGATTTTCATGTATCATGTAGGAATCTTCGGGACAAAATTCAGAGAAATTACAGCTCTGACCATACTTCAGTCATTCATTCAGTAAATGACTGTGAGAAGTTGGAAACTAAAATGTTGACCACAAAAGAATACAGCACTGAAAAGTTGAACTTTGAAAAGGTAATTAAACCTTTATTTTTTTTTCGTTTGTTTAAAAGTCAATTGCAGTTACAGACAAAGGGAGGTAATTTAATTTTGATATTACCACTAAAAAATAGAGCTGTAAAGCTGCTTCTGACTAATCTAGTAGAGTTTCTTTAACTTGTGCAGTGGAGAAAATGGTAAAATGTGACTACACCAAGAAATCAAAGAGCCATTCTAGAAAGCTAGCTTGGTACCAAATTATTTTGCCATAGTTGGTTAATCACGGTAGTGCCTATAAAAAGCTGCTTTCTCTCTCAATAGCCTTGTAATTAGTCATTAAGTAAAGACAGCAGTATTTTGTCAATAATTTCTTTGTGAACTGATAAAAAAAATTTAAATCATTAGCTTGAATTTTGTGTAACTTAACTTGAAAAATGAGTCTCTGAGGAAAATTAACCATAAATCTCTCTATTAATGCTTCTGAATAATGTAGAACTGTTTTGTAAACATTTTGAATAGCCCTAACCCCAACGTGTGTCTTTATTAACAAACTTCCACAGTACCTTTAAGAATTTGTGCAGTCCATTTCAGTATGTATCTAAGAATGCATTAATAGTTATTTATTTGGAGAGAAACCCTTGCGTTATCATCACTTTATTTATCACTGTTTGCCAAAGATCTTTTTAGCATAAAAATACAAAATGTACTACCATCTATTTTGCTTGATACTTATTTTTTTGACAATACATAGTAGTATTAATAAATCTAAGAATTTTATTGGCTGACCATTCCTCTTCCCTGGGCTTCTTGCATCAACTATGAGGGTTCCTTCCCACTCACAGGGGAAACCAGGCCTAGTTACAGTACCACTAATTCCTTATTAAATGTATAGATGAGCTGTAATTGACATAATGTTTTTATTTCATCTAAACATTTAACTAAAATTACTGTCTCTGTAATACCTACCCCCGGCCTATCCTAAACTAACGAACTGAAGTAAATGCTATGTATTAGCTAAAAAAATTATTAACTTAAGAATATCATTAAAAATGCAATGTCTCCCCACTTGAACTCTTTAAAATATTAAACCCATGGTAGTTCCCTTACAGCTACATAATCAGGAATTTTAGAAATAATGTAACAATTCACCTATCAAAAAAAAAAAACATCAATGGATCAGAGTAAATTACAAATTCAGTAAACGCTGTCAAATAGGAGATTATCCTGGAACTTCAGCATGTTATCGGATATATTGCACACACATGAAACAGTCTGATGTGATGAAAATAATAAACCTACAAAACTAGCTGTCTAAGTTGTCTGCAAACTTAAAATAAAATTAACTGATGATTCACTGATACAAATCCGTATTCTTTCATTTACATAATCGTAGTCATTGTAATATTAACACGTCTTTACGCAATACAAGTTCAAATGTGGTTTTGTTTTTCAAAATTACTGTAATAGCACAAAAGTTCTCACTTTGCAGCCATGAAGTTTGGGAACAGTTTGTGCAAATTTTCTCCTCTTCACATTTTCAAAGAGAATATCTACATAAGATTTTAAAAGGTAAAATGTTAGTTTGCTTTAATTCAGCGAGTCTGCAATCTATGCAGAAATAGTTGGATGTTCAAATGAAATTCGGCTGAAAATAATATTGCCGTAATTGTATATTGTGTCAGTGTTCATTTGAACACCCCAAGTACTTTTATTTAGGTGTTTAATTTTTATTTTATTAACTTGTCTTTCTAATGATTCTTTCCACATTCTATTTATACAGGTTTAACATTGTTAATTTATTTTATGTACACTTAGAAGCATCTCATTTATTTATTAACTAACCATTTAATTATCATAACTTACTGCTTTAGAATTAATTGAAAAACTCATTGACATGAAAGACAACTTTGTTAGAAAAGTTTGTTGAGAACACAAAAATCAAAAATTATTTATAAATAACGTATCTGCCATTAATTTAAAACAATATATTTTGGCCAAAATAAAAGTACAGTATTAAATAATAACAAAAAATGTGATGTAAATTTGAAGATATAATGGTTTTGTCTTTTCACTGTCATGCTTCAGTTGGAAGATGCTTAATACTTTTTCTCTACAGCTACCACTGAATTGTAAATAAGCTTTAATCTGTCTGTATAGTCAGTTCATTGGTAGCACTATAGTCGATGGACCTATCTTAGTCATCAAGGGATATATTTACTGATGACAATTCTGTTTAGGCAACAGTCCACAATTAGTTACATTAGCAACCAAGACTGATTTTTACTTACAAAATTCGAAAACTTATTTTTCCAGCAACAAAAGTGCACTGATGTCTCAAGCAACCTTAAAAAAATATAAATTAATAGGTACTTTAGAAACAGAAAATGAAATTGGATTCTGCTGATATTTTCTGTTCTGTTTTAGAGAACCAAAGATAATGTTTTAAAAAAAGGTTTTATTCACCTGTGGAATTGTTGTAGGTTGTTTTCTAGTGTATAAATTTTAAGTTGATATATGTATTGTTTCAAAGACTTCAGAAAATGTCCACGCCATAACTTTATTTTGGAAATTTATTATTTTGTCTTGTGCATTTGTTAAAATGTTGTCTTTATGGTTGACTTAATGTTTTAAATGTAAGATTAAATTAAAACAACATTAAATGTCTGATTAGTTATTAATATTTTAGTCTATAATTAATTTTTCTAACTATAAAGTTATCATTGACAAGTCAACAAAACTAATGATATGTAAAAAGAAATATATATTATCTTTATTATTATAAAAGTAAAAAAAAAGAATATGAATTTAAAATGCTGATATTGTATTTTTCAGATTATGAAAACCAATGATATGTAACTCCATTAGTCTTCAAACAATGCCATCAGAAATGTCCATATTTGCTTTATTTTTGGTGGATATAGGAAAAACATGGAATAATGGTTGAATGGTAGACATTTGAAGCATTCTTTCATTTTGTACTGATGAATTATGAAGATCTTTGGGACTATTTGTTTGCGGGTATATCCATCCCTATATTTCACCAAACTGTCAACTATAATCAACACTGATTCAGACTATTTATCTGAACTAACATGGAAAGGGTCAAGCAACTGAGAAGCTGTAGGTGACAGGGTGGTTTGTTTCATTCATTCTCGTAGGCAAGGCTTAGTATTGAGGAAGTTGGTTTTGTTTTTGTCTCTCCTCCACCCACTTTTTCCAAGACATGCAGGCTGAGAGAATATGACCAGCCTTGTAGCAGTAGTTGCAAATGATGTTTTTAAAGTGGCACATTAAATGAGCGTTCACCATCACAGCTAACCTTACTCACTCTAGCCTCTGATTGACATCTGGATACCTGGCATTTTATTGCTACAATTGACAAAAATTTAAACAAACACTGCCACCAGCTACTGCTGACTTTGAAAGTGATGATGGTGGTTATAAAACTGAGCTTTGCGAATCAGCAGAATTGGAGTTAAAAAAACAACCCACCTGATGACCTTGGAAGAGTTAAATGACCTTGTCAGGGACCTGTAGCTGTCTAAGAAAAAAGCAGAATTGTTGGGCTTGTGTTTGCTAGATTGGAATTTGTTGGCAGAAGGCATGAACATTTCTCATTTTTGTGTGTGCCATGCTAGTTTGTGTGTGAATGGCCTCATGAAGCAACTTTGATATGAACACCATTCTGATGAATGGAGGTTATTCATCAACTCCAGCAAGCTCAGTCTGAATGCTGTGCTTCTCCACAATGGCAATGAAAAGCCTTCTGTGCCTGTGGCTCATGCTGTTGGTATGAAAGAGGTGTATGAGTCCTTGGAACTTCTACTGAAACTCACCAAATATGCTGACAACAAGTAGAACATGCAGTGACTTAAACACCAAACACATATGCGCTTCTTGTGCTTGTGGAAATCAGGAACAGACCATACTCAGGAACATTCAATGTGCCACTGGTACGTCGTCCACAAAGAATACTTCTTCCACCACTGCATATAAAGCTGGGCCTAATGAAGAGCTTTGTAAAGGCATCGAGTGTTGCAGGTGTGGGATTTCTTTATCTGAAAGAAAAATTTAGAGCAATTTTTACTGATGCCAAGTTGAAAGTCGGAATATTTGTCAGACCACAAATTTGTGACTTATTTTCTGATCCAGTCTTCCAGTCAATGCTTAACCCACTGACGCTGGCTGCATGGGAGACCTCTAAACTGGTAGTCCACAATTTCCTTGGGAACCACAAAGCAGATGACTATGCCAAGTTAGTTCAAGACATGATAAAAGCCTTTGAAGAAACAGGTTTCCGTGTCGCTGAAGTTGTATTTTCTTCATTCACACTTGGATTTCTTCCCAGCCAACCTTGGTGCTGTGAGCGATGAGCACGGTGAGAGGTTCCACCATCACACAAAGGCAATGGAGACCCACTATCTGGGGAGATTCAATTCCAACATGGTGGGGGACTGTTGTTGGTTTCTTCAGACACAAGCCATTGCTATTAACAAGTGTAAAATCAAGTACCTAATGTATGCTTTATAAAATGTGTTTGAGCTTATGGACAACAGTTACTGTACAATATACAACGTGTTTATATTGCGAAATGAATTTATTTTTTGCAGTTTTGTGATGTGCTTGATTTATTAATAAATAAGCACTGGAAATGACGTTTTTCTGTAGCTACAAATCCTGACGGGCTGGGTCAGTTCTGACTTCAGATTTGGAATCATCTGCTTGATTTGATAAAGGACACCTGCATATAGTTATTTTTTGTTGTCCAGTGTTATCAGACACCACCATGTAAAGCAGACACATTGAAAGACTTTTTTGTTGTAAACAATTGAAGACTATAGAAATGTAAACCTGGCATGAGTCAAGTTTATTCCCTTATAAACATGAATGAAGAAAGCAAGGTGATGTGAATTCAAAAAGAAGGGAAAATGTTTGGTATCTTGATAAACTATTTAACAACAACTGTTGTAACATTAAGGAAAAGAATATTTCAGGTCATGCTCAGAGATACTATGAAAAAACTAATGTAAAGCCAAAAGGTTGATAATTTCCATTAAAGTTGATTTTATGCTCTGAAAATAATCAGTGTGAAAAACGTTTTTTTCTTTTAATACTAAAATTCTTCAGTTTAGTTTTATTTTACTGTATAAACCACCACCAAAAAACATTACAATTATTTTAATTACATCAGTGGAATGGAATCAGAAAATTCAGATGGCCTCCATGTTCGCACAGTGTATATTCATAATCCTTTTGACCTTTACAATAATTTCTAGAAAAACTAAAAGTGTACAGCTTAATGATGAGCTTCAAACACATTAATTAATTCATGGGCTACAAGTTTTAAATATCTGAAGGATGACTTTTAATTCAAATAAAAATTCTTTAACCCTTATTTGTCAAGTATCACAGTACTTTGACTTAAGTTGTCCAACTCAACTTTCAGATATAACAAATACATTTTACATGATATACTGTTTTTAAACTTTCCAAACTTTTGTATCACTGTTATCTAATGACAAAAGTTAAGGAACTCTCTTGGAAACTAGCAGTGACTCAGTGATATGACAGCACAAACCAGGATCACATCATTTTTCAAATCAGTGTTTCACCTTTACTGTAACAATGTATGTTAAAAATTACTAGGCAAGAATTTAAAGTGCAAATTGACAGAATGCATATTTGCTACCTGATGTTTACCAAAAATAGCATTAAAATGATAATTTTCCTCTGCCAATGGTAAGCCCTTTACGAATGATTGATATGTTCTTACTGTGTTGCCAGCATGAATTATATACAAAATTCAATTGTTCAAATTTAATTTTTGTTTAAAACCTCTATGATCACATGATTCTCCATGACTGCAGCAGCCACCACCTAGCGGGTATTTGATGTGCCAGTGACCATAACCATTCTGTCAAGTGGTTTGGTTCTCTGTAGGTTGGACATTTTTTATTAATTCACCGAGTACCGTTCAATAAAGAGATACTTTGTTGGTGTCAGAGAGCAGTCCTCTGAATATTTTTTACATTACTCGTCAAAGCAGTTATTTTAAAATCTCAGATTCACTCTGATAAAATTTTAAGTAATAGTTATTCAGAGTAATTAACTAATTATTTCTTGTAGTAAATTAATAATTTATAACTATGCAGATTTTCAAAAGCATTGAATCTATTTAAAAAGTTCACCCACGTCAGATTCAATACCATAATTGTTGATGTGCTAAATTTCTTACCCCAAATTTTAGACGACGATCTAATATTTTAAAATTATTATATTGCGTGTTCCACACTATGTCCTGTATCAGCGAATCTCTCTCAAATGTTCTGCTAAACAAAAGCAGCATTTTCCTAGATGAAGGGATCTTCTCCGAACAGGCGTATTTGTGTGCCGTCTTTTCAGAAAAAAATCCTCTCATTTTTTAGTTCTATTTCATCATTGAAAATTTCCAAAGTGTTGCCAAACTTTATCTTCATTGATTTATTGTTTCTTTTTTCAGGTAACAGCTAATGGCCTAACATGCGGGAGTGCAGCTTTTGAACAACTTATAGCTCTGTTCAGAATTCTTACATTTGCACTCGGGATCTGAAATATGGATGTTAGACGGTGCCACTACACAGTAGAGGTAAGAACCATGTGCCAGCAGTGTGTTGCCAGTTTCAGATGCATGCTCTCTTTGGCAAGTAAGCAAGACAACTAGATCTTTAATTCAGTCTTTTCAAATAGATTATGTACTATGATGATGTGAGATAAATGTGCTTAACACGAAACATTTTATAATGGATTGTATATAATGTATGGAAAATTTAGAAAAAACAAAACTGAACTTGAATAATGTGGTGTATCAGTTTTAAAAAGGTATTTTCAGGTTTAATACATGCTGAAAAAGCATCAAGTTTTGAAGCAAACTAAAAAGAAATTTGAAGAAAAGAATTGTTTTTATATTAAAATTATTAGTTCAGGTAACAAATCTATTAGATAGTATATAAATGAGAACAAAAAATTAATATGTTTAGTGAGATAGTACTTTACTTTGGTAACTGTCTTGTAAAGTTTAGGCATCCTGGCAGCTGTGATTTTAAAATAGACTGATGTTACTGAGTTTCAAGATACTGAAGTTTGTTATAATTGTGTTGGATGTTGCACGCCATTATAAAATATTGTGAAAATTGCTCCATTAATTATGTAAAATTATTAAGTTGATTTACCATTATGCCAATGCCATGCTTCATCAGTTAAGTATTGCCCATCTTGTTGGTGAACAGACTCTCTGCATCTCAACACAAACAGGACACATTTTATTCAGTCTGTAATACTTTCTTTCAATCCCCAGTCATCGTGTTTACATGAAATTTTACCCATTGGAACATTTCCCTCTTTGTAGCTGAAGAAGTGTTTTCCTTTCACAGTAAAATATTTAGTGGAGATTTTTCCTGATGTGGGGGGAAATTGGTTTGCTGCACTATAATTTTTGGAACTGCAATTTTCTCCACAACTTCATATGTTCGTCTTCCACAATATCTTTCATTTTTTTTAATCAAATTTATTCTATTCGGCTTTTTTTGTTGCAGATGTTCCAAGTTATTCTTGCTATTTATTTTTTCAGTAAAGTCTTTGATTCAAAGTACAAATAGCATCGTGTGCTTTCCGATAAAGTTGATTTCTTTTGGCCATTCTTATGGTCAAGGCTTGCAATGTTTGTGATAGGTTAATGCTGCTTTTATACTGGTATAAAGCACACGACATTGCCAACTTGTTTAAATGTCTGTGAAGGCTCGAGTATAAATATGTTAAATGTGTTTAGTATTCTTATTTATCTACTGTTTCATAGATTTGTTATTTTAACCAATAATTTAATTACAATTTATGTAGTTGACAGTTACTTGTTTGCTTCCAAAATTGTGGCTGATCATATTTATGTAAACTTTTAATATAAAAACAAAGAAACAATGGAAAGATATTTAATTTTTCTTTTACTATATGGAACACTGCTGTTATAATGGAATGGACCAGATGGGAAAGACGGAACATTTTTGCATGGAAATAATTCAGATAGCTATCTTCTTGGTCTTTCACAAACTTGTTCAAGTGCAGAAGCTTCTAAGTGTAGCTGTGATAATGATGATGATGCCACAACACGTAAATATACTTATTTATTAACATTGGTGTGGTTTTGTTAGATGATTGCAAACAACTGTCTTGTCTGCCATTATCACAAAGTCTTAGATTTAATAAATGTCATTTAAAATAAACTATTATAAATTACAATAGTATGGAATATGAAAGTGATTTTCAAAAATTCATTGTGTTGTTTGTATTTTTTAGAATTAAAAAAAAAACTTTTTAAAAATAATTCTAAAACAAAAAAACAAACACCGGTGAGTTATCTCCCTTAGCCTAGATTCTTTCTATTAAATGAGGCATTAGGGAAGATATGCAAGGTGAGTACTAACTGTGGGATAACTGTTTGATGTGTGACTTATAAAGAAAAGGTAAAAACTTATTTTTTCCCCTTAAATATTTAATAAATACAGAATACAAGGGATGGTCATGTTGCTAAATATAATAAAGCTATTGTTGGAAAGAGAGAAGTTTGGTACTATAACATCAGTCATCTTTCAACCTGAAATGGGGCTTTGAATAGGGACTCAACCCCGGTGGCTTGCTTTTTTCATTAAAACAGGGGCAGCCTGCAACCTAAAAACATTGTCACTTTTATTTTCTCTTGTTTTTTTAATGCAAATATTATTTATTTATTCACTTTGTTTTTTATCCTGAGATTTTTACAGACAAAAGTATGTTTCTGCAGATGGATCTTACACAACAAATCTAGATGGTCCCTTTTGATTTGAGTCATTCTTTGTGATGTGCAGGAAGCTTAGAACAATTGAGCAAGTCAACAGTAAGCATGCTATTTGTTTATAATTAAAGAAATAACCCAATTAGAGCAAAAGATTGAGAATAATTTAGAAATAATATAAGGTTTCAGATGCAAAAGCAAACACAGATGATGCACCATTGTTGGCATTTAAAAATTCATGTTTACTGACAATACATTAGAATGTATCACTGCAGTGTGTTTGTGTAATTTATTATCAGCATTATTGTTTGATTTAATATGACAGATGCTAACCATAACTTATTACTTTCGCTATGCAAGAAATGTTCATATTTCACTTGCTGTATATTTACTGATAATATAAAGTAGTTTACTGCATTAAAGAAAACAAAAAAAATAAAAAACTGAAATATTACTGACAAAAGTAATTAAATTAACAATCAGTGGAGATTATTAAAAAAGTATTTTGAGTATTACATTAAAAATATCCAGACATCTTGATTCTACTTATATTGCCGGCCAGGTTTTACACAGCAGATGTCTGATTTGTCTTTGAAATATTATAATAAAAAGTAATTTTCATTTGCTCACCAATTATACGAATTCTTAGAAGAGTAATTAGTTTGTTTATTGTATGTATATTTTACTTTTTTTATTAAAGAAGAATCTGTAAATAGTCAACCGAAACTGGCTATCAATTCACAAGGTGATGAGGACGCAGTATTAAGCGAGAATTAGTAATAATTTTCATTCTAACTATTTGTGGAGCGAGTCTAAAGGTACCTTAAATTTCAGAAGGTAGATGATTTTCATGGCTATCTGTGGAGGATGACTTCACATAAATACTTCCAGAAGTGATCAGGTAACTGAAATGTTTCCCTGCTTGCCACCCTACAGAATCAGCAGTGTAGGTGTAAGTGAATTGCAAAGCTTTGGGACTGTGTGTTTCCTGCCACATTTAAAAAAGGACGAGCCTCAACTGCTTCCACTAAATGAAATGTATCCAGAGTTTAAACAAAGAAGATTGTTCATTGTTTTTATTTTAATGGACCTAATTTTCTGCTTGACGGGACTATCGTTTGGCCACACCGCTTATCATATTTTTGGTTATTCTGGACAGTTATTCCAAGATCCTCTAGGATTATTGCCAAATCAATAAAACGGTTTCTTAGAAAAATTAACACGACTTTTATAAATTTATGACACTAAGCTGGAAAATGTAGTTTAAGACCCAGAGGTAAATGTTAATCAACATTTTGCAAACAGAGCAGATAGAATGCTAGGAGTATTTATTTAACTAAACTATCAAACAGAAGAAAGTTTGAGTGTCAGTGCATAAATTGTTTAGTTTTAAATGTTTAAGAGGAGACGGCTGATAGATGTTTTTAAAATGGTTATGAGACTTTAGCATGTGAGCAGATCATTTTATTTTTCTTTTGTTTTTCTGCAGATACTATGGCTATCATTACACATTAGCTAAGATTGCCTATCATAAAGTATATTGTTTTACTAACAGGAATAAATGACCATTTATGTGAAGAGGCATGTGGGTCCATTGGTAGACTGCTGGACTAATATGGTTGAAGGCATGAGTTTGAATCCTGGTTGGGACCAGCTCAGTTGATTTTACCTGCCTAGCAAAATTTATACCTGTTCTTCTTCACCATCTGATCATTGGGTTTTCTCTTGTATCTGAAAAAAAAAATGAATATTATAAAATAGATGTTACAGGTGTTTGTGGTGGAAATTTTGACCAGCTTGCATCTTTACGACTGCTTAAAAGCACTCAACCATTCCAGGTTAACTTTGTTGGTCACAAGACAGATACTTCACACTCTCATTCACCACAAAGCTAGCAAGTAGGCTATCATAAATGCAATGCAGTGCCACCAGAGGGAGTTAAAACAATAACAGTATTAATAATTTTATGAATCCTATTAATGGCCTTTTCTATTCTTTGGGTACTCTTGCCTATAAGTCACAGTGGCTTTCTGCCTCCTTGTAATCAATAAACTAAATTCAAATTTTACCAAACTTTATATACAAGACACAAAATGTAAACTTCCCATTGGTCTAAAGAATGGCCATGTTACCTGTGAGCCTCATATCAAGGGAGGTTAAGATGCCAGCCTAAATGCGTTAAAAGATTTCAGTTTTACTCAGCACCAGCAGAAAAGTATACATGTGGAAAAGATCAAGTGTGGAAACCCACAGAAGTCTTCCCCACATGTGTAGGCAAGGATCAGTTTTCTCTTAAATATTAATTCAACTATCTTAAGCGATGTAATACCCATTTTATTAAGATAGCACAATCTTAGTCATCATCGGTTTCATTTATAAATTATAAACTAATTGCATTAGTTTTCACTTATTGGAAAATGATCTTCCTTACAGTGTGGACATTCAAATGAAATCCTGCTAAACTAGCATTGACATATTGGTACCTGAATATTCCTTACAGTACAGACAGAAACTGATGGCTCTGTAACCAAGGCTCAAAAAGAAAAAGATGTTTGACAAAAAAAAAAGGAAGTTCAGTTGATCCAAGTCTTACATTTCTTAAGTCTCATGTTAATATAAATGTAACTATATCTAGTAATAAATTAATAACATATGGTATTTTAATGGCTGCTGGCATACATATATATATATTGTCAGGAGGACAAAGTTTTTCAAGCAATGCCCCCTTTTGCTGAAAATGCAGATCTAATTTCAAAAATATTTACACCCTATTGCACAGTATGAGATGCACTACAACAAACCGTACAGTACAAATACAGTATGTACTATATTTTTAATTCCCCCCAAAATGTATAATTATGAGATTTTGATATGCAAATTTCCATCATGGAAATTGTGTGTTTTCTATTGAAAATTTTGCGGTCATAATTCATTTTCACTATGGCGAAAGTCTGATACATGGATGTACGTATTGCGAAAGATCATGATACTGGCAAAGAAATTTTCTTTTACATCTCTATCCTCTACTAAAACAGTTGAAAATAAATTATACCTATAATGAATAAAATTCAAGGCAAAACCATTCTCATTTCTTATGTCATTATCTTAAATACAACATTGGGATTGTGTATAAATATATTCTATGCATTTTAAAATAAGTTTTACAAACGGTCAGCTCCATTTGACAGATTCAGTAGATGATGGGCTAGCCAGGATTTATACAATGTTGGTCAGTACAAAATCAAGTCAAAAGACAATCTACCCCTTTGTAATTGAACTCTGGATGTACTATAATTGACAAAGATGCTCTAAACTAAATACAAACAGGTCAACTTAAAACTAAAATTTTGCCTATGATTTTACAGTGACAAAAGAAAAAAGAATACAATACTCACCATTTTAAGACATCAGAAATGCATAATAAACTATCCAATTTCAGCAGTTATCCTTTATTTCGCCTGTTATATACTTTTCTTTTTCAGCACATACCATCAGTGAAGGCTCAGTCAGTCCAACCAAGTTTCTAACTACACCACAACTAGTGTAGATATGTTTGACAGCTTTCCTTATTTGGGCCCCTCCCCTAATATTAACAAAAGATACTGTTGAGAAATAGATTTTAGATTTTGAAATCCCATCCATGTAAGGGTGCTATGTCTTCGGAGAGCACTCACCTTGAAATGGAAGTTACAGTGAACGGCTTCTCCTTTATTATTGACCATGTTATACGCGTGACTTCCATAACCATCCATGTGCCGGTACCCATCCGGAGTGCCTCTGTCTGAACAGGAAAGACAAGTGGTGGTGGGTGGTCTCAGGACGAAGAGTGATGAAGTCCCTAAACATGATGATGTGTATCACTGTTTTGTTGATTCTCACCCAGTCTGTTTTTTGAGAAGTTAGTTAAATGAAGGTTAAGATTATTGTCTGAAAGATTACCCAGAAAAAGATACCCTCTTAAAAGGACATTCAGATGTTAATGTATGCCACTACCATTACTACCAACAATAAATTATCTAGACCATGTAAGGAACTAATTGACTGAATACTGACATATCTATCAATTCTTCAGAAATAGTGGGGTTCCCACCATTAACAAATTTTCATTTTCACTTCAAGTTTTTGCAAAAGTTTAGTTTTTGGTATTAGGTTGAAGCTTAGGGTCTAAGTAACAATTTTGGTCCGAGTGGACAAAGATCCCATGGACTCTTCACACATTTCCGCCATTTTCCAAGATGGCCGCCAATAAAATCGAAAAATGCCAATATCTCGGAAACTATTGAACCCAGTAAGATAAATTTAGTGTCGATACCTAGGTTTTCATGCTCAAGGAATTTAATAAAACCGTTTCTGACTAGATCAGAGTATTTATTTGTTGAGAAATGGTGAATTACACCTCAAACGTTATAGTGAAATCGGATTTATTTGTTATGTTTATGTGCATGCATACTATATTTATCACGATTATGTGTGGTTATCATATACTCACATGTATTTTCTTCTTTTCCAGACGAGTGTAATGGCTGAGACAACGAACTATGGGTTGTGTGTCCTTTGCCAAAAGAAAACAAACGAAGAACTTGTTTGTCCACTTGACAATCCAGTTGGTGTGCGTGGTGTGGAAGCATACAAAGATATCATCAGCATTGTGAACAAATTCCGAGATGTTGATGCTGCACCTCATCCAAACCTAGAGCTTCCAGATGAAGCAGCTATGCAAGCAAATAGAGCATCCTGGCACAAGACATGTCGTCAGTTGTACAAGGCATCAGCACTTGACCGGGCAATAACACGCTATTTCAAAGGCTCTGTCCCACAACGAAAACGACCAAGAAGATCCAGCACAGAAACTAATCTAAATTTATGTCTCTTCTGTAATGAAGCAACGAGTAAAGACGACCATTCATTCCAAAAGGTTTCCCTCACCAAGGATATCCATGACAAAGCAGTTCTATTGGGGGAGGATCGCATTGTAGCACGGCTTGCAGGAGATCTAGTAGCAATTGAAGCTAAGTATCATAGAAATTGCTACACTAAATTCAACCGTCGACATTATGTAATGCTAATGAGTAAAAAGCAAGACCAAGTCGCCCAAAACACTGAAATCACAGTAGAAAATGAACTACTACAATTCATCAGTGAAGAAATAGCTGGAGGATGTTGTATCTTTCCTCTCCAAGATTTGACAGATTTGATGACAGAAAAGTTGGGACAGCATGAGATTCGTAAGACAGTGCACTGCACACGCCTGAAAGAGAGAATACTTGAACATTTCCCACATCTGACCGAAGAAAAAGGGGTCCGAAATCAAGTATTTCTTGTATGCTCAGAGACTGCTTGAAAAATCATCTCTACCGCGAGCCAGACGCCAGAGGAAGAATCACGTACTTTATTATTGGCAGCATCAATTCTATGTAAAGCAGTTGTGGATCATGAAACTTTGTTCAATTTCAAAGGATCATTTTTTGAAGGTTGTGAGGAATCGGCTGTTCCGATGAGACTAAAATATTTCTTCCGTCAACTGCTTAATGGTCCTAAATCATCTCCTATGCAAGAAAATTCCAGGTCAGTTCTCTCTATAAGTCAAATGACCATGTTAAACATCACTTCTCTTCCTGAAAATCGGAGATGTGAGCCTCCTCTACCAGTGTTTTTGGCCTTAAAACTGCATTCCCAAACAAGGAGCAAGAAACTGGTACAACTACTATATCAGTATTGCCTTAGCATGTCATATAAGAGAGTGCTTACCATTGAAATCAGTTATGCACAAGCTAATGCTGAAAGAGCACGTTCCAATGCTGATATAGTCTGTCCTAGCAATCTTCGTCATAACATTTTCACGGTTGGAGCCCTTGACAATCTAGATCACAATCCTACATCCAGAACAGCCACATCCTCTTTCCATGGAACAGGTATTTCCATGTTTCAGTTTTCTTCGGCAGAAAACCCAGGGTTAGACCAAGAACCTATGGAAATCAACTTCCACCGACCAGCATCAAGCAAGGGACCAATGCTGCCTTCTATGTACACGTTTGTTCCACCTATGAATCGGAATATCGTCACTCAACCTCCTGTGAAAGACGTGGAACCACAGTCCATGGCGTCATTTGACAAGGAAGAACAACATGAAAATGCGTGGATGAAAATGGTGCAGGAAAACATGCAAACGGAGTTTGAGAGTGAAACTGAAGCGCCAATTATGTGGTCGGCATATCATGCGTCTCGATCGGATGCTGTTGGACCAACAGAGAAATGTATTGAAGCCATGCTACCACTATTCCGTGATAAAGCAGCTACACCAAAAATGATTCGACATGGAATGTACCTGATAAAGAAAACAACCGAGTTTCTTAACTCACAGCAAATCCCAATCATAGTAGTGGACCAGCCACTCTTTGATATTCCAAGAAATGCAATGGACCTTTCCTGAACTCTTTGGAGAAGATAGATTTCTGGTGATGTTTGGAGGGCTCCACATCGAAATGGCTTTGTGGGCAACTATGGAGATTTTCTGCGAGGGGTCTGGATGGCCTGAATCCTTAGCCGAGTCTGGCATTGCCCTAACAGTAGCTGCAGCGACATCATTCTTGAGAGCAAATGATCCAATGAGAACACGGTATGCTCACCAGATTACTGTAGTGGTGCTCGATAGTCTACTGAAACGAGCCTATGAAGACAGTGGAAGTGAAATAACTTATGACGATTGGACTCTGCAGCTTGCAAAGAGAAACCTACAGTTCAGTTCTGGTTGCTCATTCACAAGTACGAACAGTTAATCTTCATGTTTATTAGATCACACAGGGAACGAAAGTTCAAACTTATGGTGGCTACTCTGAAAAAACTAGTGATTTTGTTCTTTGCACTTGATCACCAGAATTATGCAAGGTGGGTTTCCGTATTCATCAGAGACCTTGAAAGTGTTCCATCTAGCATCCAAGAGGAATTTGAAGCAGGTCATTGGACAATAAGTCGAAGCAAGCATCGTTTTTCATCCATTCCGATTGATCATGCACACGAGCAGGCCAACAAACGGGTGAAAGGAGTTGGAGGAGTGATCGGGATTACAGAGAACCCTGAGATGCTAGAACGCTGGATTGCGACTGGTCCAGAATTAGCCGTGTTCTAGACGAATTCACTGACGTAGATGATGATGGACGTCAAGAGCTCCCTCATCACGAGGAAGGAAGTAAATCCCAGCGTCGCTTTAGGCATCATGTCGCAAATCTCATGGATGTGCTGCAAAGCAGAGCGAATCCCTTTGAAGAAAGTAGTGCTGATTTAGTTACATTAGACAACAGAGTGTGTGTTGATAAGTCCGCAGCATCATCTGTCCGCGTCCTAGAATCAAAAGGAGAAGAACAGTATAACCACTTTCGGAAGAATGTGCTGGACACGAATAACGTACTGTTTCAAGCTCCGATCAAGAAAACAAATTCCTGTTGTTCCATGAGGAGAAAACTCTAAAAAAGACATCAGTTCAGAAGAAGGTGCAACACTTAAAAACAACATACAGATTTGTATGGACAAGCATTCATTATGCTTGATAGCCGAAGTGGAAATCTGAAGGACTTTTTCCGTCACGAATCCTCCTCATCACCACCTGCACTGGCTTGAGGGGTCCATCAATTATTGCAACAAGTCAGATTTATTGGCATGCATTATAGAAGAAAGTACAAGTACCGGACTATCCGCGGATATGGAGCTGTTTGCACCAGATGATTATGGAGTCATCATTATTGATGGCGGTGCGCTGATCCACTCTCTTCCTGGCACAAGTGTCCAAGGCAAAACGTTTGCTGAATATTTCACCAAAGTTTTTTCTGTCCAAGAATCCAGCATGAGTTGAAAAGAGCAACGAGAGTGGATATTGTATGGGATCAGTATCGTGCAATGACAATAAAAGCGTCTACAAGAGAAAAGCGAGGAAAAGGCCCACGACAGCGAGTATCTAGTCTGCCAAAGTACCAGGAAATTGGAAAGCTTTTTGTCCAATGCTGAAAACAAGAAGGAACTCTTTTCATTCCTGTCCACAAGCATTGAGCAAACATCATTCCAAAATGGCAAACAGGCTTATATAACTTCTGGTGATCAAGTCCTGAATACAGCGAATGCACCGCCCATGGGACGATGCGATCATGAGGAGGCAGATACTCGTGTCCTGGTTCATCTTCTTCATGCCCTACAATATTTATCACTAGGAATGGTTTATAGTGGTGACACAGACGTTGTTGTAATACTTCTCTGTAACTTCAAAACCATATCATGGCGGCAAATCCGGAGTCAGAAATCTGGATTTCCTTCAAACTGGAAAGACAGTCAACATGATATTCCTCAACAACATAGCCTCAAGTCTGGGTGTGACAACGTGCAAAGCCTTGGCTCTCTTCCATTCTTTTCACTGGGTCAGACAGCACGTCATCTTTCAAATACAAAGGAAAGCGATTCTGTTTCAAGCGAAAAGATGTGGTTCCTTCCCTCTTGAGTGAGTTTGCGTCAATTGCTAGCAACCCGTTTATTACATCGCCGAAGCTAAAGGAAGTGGTGATTCACTTTGTTTGTAAAATGTACTCCAACGAACCTATCACTGGTGACACTAACGTTGACCATGTTCGGATGAAAGTTTCTGTCACAAGACTCGGGATGTGGAAAGAATACCTCCAACAAGTGATGCGCTGAATCAACATCTGAAAAGAAGTGTTTTCCAGGCGAGCATCTGGACCACAGCGCACGAGCCCTAGTAATAGTCCCAAGCCCAAGCAATCATGGATGGATGGAGCAAGATGGTCAACTGGTCCCCATATGGACCACATTGCCCCTCGCCAGGGATGTGTTCGATCTAGACGTGAAATGCGCTTGCACAAAACCATGCTCGTTATGCAAGTGCAAAAAGGCTAACTTGAAGTGTTCACGCTTATGCAAGTGCAAATGTCCTAACTAAATGTTGTAAAAAAAATAATGAGAATGTGTATTGATTTTTAGTTGCACGTACCCAATCTATGAAATACCAGTAAGAACAATGAAAATATTCAGTTCGGTACGAGTTCATTTTATTTTTATATGCAGCTTACGTTCACATGTATTTAATTGTTAACATGTATATTTCTGCTACATCGTATTATAACATTTGTTGTGTATTTTATTGTTTTGAGGCAAATAAATATTTTAATATACTTAGAAATGGTTTTATTGAATTCCTTGACCATGAAAACCTATGTATAGACACCAATTTCATGTTTCTAGACCGAGATATTGACATTATTCGATTTTAATGGTGGCCATCTTGGAAAATGGCGGAAATGTGTGAAGAGTCCATGGGATCTTTGTCCACTCGGACCAAAATTTTACTTAGACCCTAAGCTTCAACCTAATACCAAAAACTAAACTTTTGCAAAAACTTGAAGTGACTGATACCTCAGGCCCCCCACTAAAAGTGTAATCCAGAATTTTGGACACTTTTGAAGAGAGAGAGTAGAAAAGGTATTGGCACGAGAACTCAAAGGCCAGCACAACTAAATGCCACTCAGCACTGGGCAGTTTTGTTTTCTTGACAAGAGCTAAGAAAATGTCTGTAGATATTAAACATTTTTAAATTTACTGCTTGAAGTTAATGATATAAGTCATTGGAAAACTAGTTATAGAGGAGATGAAGAGTTGATCAGCAGATTCCCATTATCCTTAAAATGAGAAAGAGTATCATACAATTTCCCTTTATGGAACAAAATGATATACTTAATCAACCACAATTTTACATTTTCACTCTGTCTGTCTACATGCGTGTGTGAGAGGGAGAGACATTAGAGTTTAATGGAGCCAAATTTTGCCATGTACTCCTTTAAAACCACCTCTAGCAAAATTTTATGCCATTTTGTATGTAGATTACTTTTAGTACACATTAATACTGGAAAATTAACTGAATAAACTGAAGAGGTGCCGCATTCAAGATATTTTTAAAACAAGGGGAACTAAGAAACTAGAACTAACATGTTCTTACATTTCTGTACCTGTATTAAATAATTTATAAAATATACATATATGCAAATCCAGTAAATTAAAAAAAAAAATCTGCCTACAAGTCTTAATAATTAGTCAGCAGGTCAGTTTGAAATGAGAAACCAACAACTTACCAGCAAGGGATCCCTAATGAAGAAAATAGGTGTGTTGTTTCCAACCAGGTCTCAGTTTCCCATCTCAGTGTAGATCTTCAGTGCAAGTCCTCTAGGGTCACGTGCTGTGTCAGCAGAGCCACTTTCTCCTCCTAACAAAAAATATAACCACATTTGAGTAGTTACCAGATTTCAAGGAGACAGATTTTATAAAAACTCTCTTTTAAAGTTACATGTAGACAAATTTTAACTTCAAACTATTTACTGACTACAAGTACATAGTGGAAGTTCATTCAAACTGATTAAAGAGAAAATAGAAGTTCATGCTGTTTAAACATGTATTACCACTATTAATTATTCAGTTTCACTGGGAAACTTACTAATGACACAAAAAACACAACTATCCCAAATGCTCAGTGTACTATTTCCCACATTACACCTGGTTTTGTCAAGAAATCAATTTATCGAGATTAGCACAAAAGCAGAGACATCAGTTCGGCTTGAAAATGAAGAGGGGAGAGGTGGGGCCAAGATGGTAAATCCCTTAGCCATTCATTCAATCACTAGCTCTCTTCCACACACACATTTTAGGCAAATTCATTTTTAAGGGCAAGTAAATCACCCATTCAGTCCCCTCTTCTCCTCCAAATTAAGGATTAATATGCTTACACATAAATAGGTGAAAGCCAAAATATAAAAAGTAATACTGGTCTAAAAATGCAATTCAAAATCAAACATATTCATGAGACTTAAGCTTATCAATAAAAAAGAAAAAAGTGTTTCAAAGAGCAAAATGAAATTTTCAGATGTTAACTAATCAATATAGGTACATTCAAATTACAATTAATACATAACTATTTGAAAAATAACCATAATTTTCTACAAACTGAAGTTTCATAAATCTGTTGAATTTTCTATCTAGAGGCTGTGAAAAATATAAGAGATGTTCTAACTGAAATCAAAAGCTTAAAAATTTCTGTGTTAATCTGATCAACATAGTTATGTATTAATCTGGATTTGGAATGGCTTTGTGAAAGCCAAAGTTCTGTAAGTAATACTGGTCTACAAAGACACATTTGAAATTATAAACAATTATTAATGTCTGAATTTGAATGTTAGGCTATACTTTTTTCACAAAAGCTCTTAAATTATAATGCAGAAACATCAACTTTTTACCACTTTCTGGATTGAGGTGATTTCTTGTTGGATTACATATATCTATCTACCAGTGCTAAAAATTCATTAACTCTATATAAAAATAATGGAGGTGGACTAGGAAATACAACAGACCTAGTCCCAGATTCTATAATTTCTCCACTAAGCTAAATAACTGCTCATAAATACAGTACATATATCTAAAAGCTAAGAAATATTACTTCAAAAAATTCCCTTGTCAACCCTAGAAGATTTAGGTAATCAATTAATGACATTTCCACATACTGAACTCTGCCCAGTGGAATCCTAATAAAACTAGGAGTTCATTTAAATTGCCACACAGTGAAAAGTAAGAAAACCTATTAAGCTTCACAGATTTAAATGTTCTGTGTTCACACAAATATGCATTCTTAACTCATGGAGAAAAGGTGAAATAAGAAGACAGGACTATTATGGTATGGGGTCCAATCTTTCACGGTATAAATACAGAATTGGTGTTCATCAAAGGACATCACAATTCTGCCAGGTATGCTGCTATTTTAAAGATACATCTACCTTTTGTATGAACAAGGCATACATGCCTCATATGACCAGTTGGAAGAGAACTCAAGACAATCAGCTTTTTACCCTGGGTATCCCAAAATCATGACATAAATCCAGTTGAGATCTGGAAGCAAAGCAACCATATCCTGGTAGCTTGATGGATGGAATTAAAGAAAGCTCCCTCTCAATGGAGGGGAACTGGGACCAGATGTTGATACAAAATCTTCCTAATTCACAGGTAAACGGTAAAGGATTCTTTTGCTGTGGGAAGTAGCTTGGCTGAGTATCAGCATAAAGAATTCCACTCTGTCGCTTAGTTTTATTTACTGTTTTCCACAAAAAGATAACAGGTGGCCAAATTATTATCAGATGACACTTTTAAAACAATTTCAGAAGTGGGTGCTACAGCATCTATTTTATTCATATAGGTAGTTTACTATATTATTATTATTATTATTATTATTATTATTATTTAATGTATTTTTTCAAGGGTGAAAAAAAAAAATTTTACTAAACTTTAATTTGTACAAATTTTGATATAAGTGGAGTCCACCACGGCCCCCAACTTCTGTTATAATTTGCCCACACATCTAATTACCTCAGCTGTCTGGGGTCCTTACAACAGTCGGTTCTATGCAGTATTTCAGCTCTGTCAGTAAAGATGGAGGACAGGTTGACTTTTTTCTTAGTGGAGAAGCAAATTTTATTTATCAAAGAGAGAGAGAGAGAGAGGACTGGTGCCTTTAATTTGTGATTTCTTCATATCAATTTAATTATTACGATTTAAAATTTATCTGTATAAAGAACCCTATCCTCACGTTGTTAGCAGTTATCCCTGGCCTGGTCCTTACCCGGGCGACATATCTCTGATGGAAAAGGGAATCGATTTAAGGGGAGTCTCCAATAAATATAATAACAATAATTTGGAAAGTGATTGTTGTCTGTAGGGGTGGAAAATTGGGGTGGAAAATTCTAACGTGATACCTCGATCTAACGGACCCCGTCTGGTGCACCAACAAAAGTTTGCGGAGAACTGTGCGAAAACGGTTTTACTTTTGCGCATGCGTCAGTAATGGTCAGGGTTTAATGGCCTCCTGATATCAACGGACACCCTTCCCATTAGTCCGTTGTGTCTGTCGCTGCACGTGCTTCCCGCTCGCCGACGTTCGGTGTCCAGAAAGCGATCGGCCAACAGGTGTCGCTTTCTTCGCGTATCCGTGATACAGGCACTGAACTGGTCTGGAGTTACTGCGGCGTTCTGACGGCTTTAGTCGGACAACTCGTCTCTGTCCGGTGGTGGTGACAGGTTTTAACTGGATGACGGACGGCGTGGTGTGTGGTGTTATCTTTGTGTAATCAGATAGGACGTTTCCCAAGCTTTCCGAACGTCCATAGTTTGTTTGTTTGTTTGGTTATCAGAGAATAGGAGGTAATTTAAGATATTAAACAAACCCAACGGAGACCGAGTCCCTGTCGACCCTCACAGGTCCCCCCCGTCTCTCCCTAATCCGCCATTTTGGCGGCGGTCGGTCGGTCGGATCTCGGTGGCGCCAAAGACCCTGGATATATTTTCCTTTTGTAAATCGTCTTCTTTATTATTTTTTTATTATTCATTTATTTTCTGAAGAGAAAGTTTTTTTGCCCAAAACCTCATAAATTTCTGCTTAATGAGTTAGAAAGGAATTTGCTGCATCTTCCCGAAGATGGATGATAACTGTGATGTCTGGAGCAGCTGTCAGCTCGGGTTGGCCGTTCTTGTCTTACCTGTCGCATCCCAGTCCTGTGGGGTACACACACCCACTACACGTGTACTTTAGGGAAACAGAGGCTGGGTACATTTAAAGGTATCAGATAACTAGCAATGATTCTGCCTAAATAGGTCTTAATTCGCTTAACTGTTAAGCACAACCAGCCAAGAGGGTCCACATGCTTTCATAGAATTGCCAAGAGTTTTGTAGCTTGGAAGGAAAAAGAGAGCAACCCTTCAAATGTGAAGAAACCCCTAAATCTCCACACTTTATTGCACTGGGCATGAAACTGCTTTATATAGACCACACTTCTCATTAACCAGTCCTGTTACAATGAATGACCTTTGCCCTTTGTCTCCTTTCCACCCAAAAATTTAAAATATTCGACTGGTTATTGCTGTTTTTGTTTACTGCTGTTGTTTTAAAAATTAATTCCTTACTAATTGTTATTTGTAGGAATTGGGAATCGTGCTGTGGAGTAAAGAAACGGGTAAGATTCTTATTTCCATTTTCTGGTTGGTTGTATTTTTAATAAAATCACAACCAGCTGACATCACACGGAAGAGAGAGCAGTTCCAGCCACCGCATTAGGGTGAGTTAAATGTTCGACCAGAAAAAGCCGGTTGATAATTTGTACGGCCCGCAAATGATGTTATACATATCCAAATGGCCCTTGATAGGAAACAGGTTACCCGTCTCGGGTGTAAAGGAATGGCATTGATTGTCGGCAGGAACCAATGGCACTGCACAACCTCATCACCTATTTCTACAGCTGTAGACAATGATTGTTAAAAGAAGAAAAAGAAACCACAACTTCCATTTGGGATAATTTTCATGAGCTGAAAAGGAACACAATTAATATTTCTCGATGAGGCTAATTTCAATTCAGCTTGTTCTAAATTCCTTTTCAGGAGTGATACATGGCACAGGTATTGCATCACCGACATCCTCCACATCACATTCAGGTTGTCATGGAAATGGTCGTTTTCTAGGCTTGCAGTCACTTTGCAGATGCTTAGGAAAACCAAATATAGTAGGCATCCTGCCACTGCGAATTCAAAAACAACTAACTGATGCCTTGTCAATATCTTCTGCAAAGAGGCAAGAGCGCAACACTGCTGATTTTGAGGGTTAATGTTGACTCTCTCTGTTGCTCTTAACCATTTTTCTCTCAATTGTTGATTTTTTGGAAAATTGAAAAATATAAGCATTTTTAAGACAATTTTTTGAAAATCAATGATATTATTTCATATAAAAACTGGTGAGAGATTATGTAAAAGTGTTTTACACAAACTGAATCATGGCAGTGGATTACAGTTTAAAAGAGAGTATTTTAAAAGTAGATGAAAGCGGAAGCAGCCTTTGATTTAAACCAAAGTTTCTGAAATTTTTTTGGCTAATGTCATCCTTCTTAAACTCCTTATACCAAGTTGAGCAATGACGTAATTTAGGCCTGCCAAACATTGATGTACATTATGAATAAGTACCATGGTTAATTAAAGGTCCAGGGAGTTAGCATTACAGTAACTCATCAGGAAGCAGCCAAAGAACTAAACAGGGACCTACTGTTAACTGTCAATTAGTTTGAAAATGTGCTAATATTTACAATACAAAAAGGAAATTGTACATCTGATAGTGAAAATTGGTGTTTTCCTCACATGTTTACTGTGGCTTTCCTATGGTCTAATTGCTTTACATGACCTAGTAATGGCTCACTTTGAGAAATACAGATTTAAGCCACAAGCATGTCCAGTTGATAATCATTTACTTCATTGTGGAAGTCGAGTTTGAAGAATATCAAAATGTTAGCTTTTCATGTGACCAATGGATTTTTATTATGCCAGGAAGTCATTGTTTATTCTTGTAACTGCAACCTTTTTATTTAATCACTATAGCTGATTGACATTTAATCTGAATGCTACAATAATCTCACAAGGTCTGAATTTATAAATTTGTTGAAGAATTTAGTTAGGTTTTTTTAGACTTTTAATATAGAAAACAGATTTGTAACAACTTATTTTGTTATGGTTAATTTCTTTTTAGGAAATACAAATATATTATTGCAGAATTTGTAAAAAATATACCAAAAAAAGGTAAAAATTATAATGAGTTATGTCCCTTTTCCTAACTCTCTGACAATGCACAGTATTAACACCAGCGCCATATGCCATCTACCTGATGATTTTGTGGTTATTTTTGGAAGGTTACCTTATTTAGCAAAATGCATTTTTGTGAGTTTGAATCAATATATTGTATGATCATTTCTTCTTATCTTTTTCTGAGAATTTGTTTTTTATACATGCAAAGTTTAGCTACATTACATTTTCATCATGCAGTATTCAATGACATAGAAATGCTTAGTTGACATTCTAGCTATTCTCTTCTTCATCTGACTCCTTCCATTTAATTTCTCATAATCCTTTTTCATTAGACTTACCATGAAAAAAGGGCGAGAAGGTGAATCGTTTTATTTTGAAATTCCTCAGGTTTTTTTAAACCTGTTTTAAATATATTAGTTTTACCATTAAAAATAATAATCACAGCAAGTGATGCACTTGTAATTGTTTTTTACTTTCCCTAATAATTAATGCCATAAATAAAAAGATTTTGCTCATTTGTTGAAGATAATGTTAATTAATGGAATTTATTTCCCATGTTGAAGTATAGAATAAGCATTATAGTAATCTAAAATATTTTAAGAACATATCTTTTTATGCATTAAAGGTATTGCACTTATATATTGGTTGGTATCAGCTGCCTTTGATATAAACCCAGGTTTCTCAAATTTTTTTTCGCTTATGTCATCCTTTCAAACTCCTTGTACCAAGGTGGTGTGCAATGACGTAATTGGGGCCTGATAACATGGTTGATTAAAAGTCCAGGGAGTTTACCTTTATCACAACAGCATTACAGTAACACATCAGCAAGCAGCCAAAGAACTAAACAGGGACCTACTGTTAACTGTCAATTAGTTTGAAAATGTGCTAATATTTACAATACAAAAAGGAAAATTGTACATCTGATAGTGAAAATTGGTGTTTTCCTCACATGTTTACTGTGGCTTTCCTATGGTCTAATTGCTTTACATGACCTAGTAATGGCTCACTTTGAGAAATACAGATTTAAGCCACAAGCATGTCCAGTTGATAATCATTTACTTCATTGTGGAAGTCGAGTTTGAAGAATATCAAAATGTTAGCTTTTCATGTGACCGATGGATTTTCATTATGCCAGGAAGTCATTGTTTATTCTTGTAACTGCAACCTTTAATTTAATCACTATAGCTGATTGACATTTAATCTGAATGCTACAATAATCTCACAAGGTCTGAATTTATAAATTTGTTGAAGAATTTAGTTAGGTTTTTTTAGACTTTTAATATAGAAAACAGATTTGTAACAACTTATTTTGTTATGGTTAATTTCTTTTTAGGAAATACAAATATATTAATTGCAGAATTTGTAAAAAATATACCACAAATAGGTAAAAATTATAATGAGTTATGTCCCTTTTCCTAACTCTCTGACAATGCACAGTATTAAACACCAGCGCCATATGCCATCTACCTGATGATTTTTGTGGTTATTTTTGGAAGGTTACCTTATTTAGCAAAATGCATTTTTGTGAGTTTGAATCAATATTATTGTATGATCATTTTTCTTATCTTTTTCTGAGAATTTGTTTTTTATACATGCAAAGTTTTAGCTACATTACATTTTCATCATGCAGTATTCAATGACATGAAATGCTTAGTTGACATTCTAGCCATTCTCTTCTTCATCTGACTCCTTCCATTTAATTTCTCATAATCCTTTTTCATTAGACTTACCATGAAAAAAGGCGAGAAGGTGAATCGTTTTATTTTGAAATTCCTGGTTTTTTTAAACCTGTTGTAAATTATATAGTTTTTTTACCATTAAAATCTAATAATCACAGCAAGGTGATGCACTTGTAATTGTTTTTTACTTTCCCTAATAATTAATGCCATAAATAAAAAGATTTTGCTCATTTGTTGAGAGATAATGTTAATTATGGAATTTATTTCCCATGTTGAAGTATAGAATAAAGAACAAAAGTATCTGACTTAACAGATCAGCATTATAGTAATCTAAAATATTTTAAGAACATATCTTTTTATGCATTAAAGGTATTGCACTTATATATTGGTTGGTATCAGCTGCCTTTGATATAAACCCAGGTTTCTCAAATGTTTTTTCGCTTATGACATCCTTTTCAAACTCCTTGTACCAGGTGGTGTTGCAATGACGTAATTGGGGCCTGATCACATGGTTGATTAAAAGTCTAGGGAGTTACCTTTATCACAACAGCATTACAGTCAACACATCAGCAAGCAGCCAAAGACCTAAACAGGGACCTACTGTTAACTGTCAATTAGTTTTGAAAATGTGCTAATATTTTACAATACAAAAAGGAAATTGTACATCTGATAGTGAAAATTGGTGTTTTCCTCACATGTGTTACTGTGGCTTTCCTATGGTCTAATTGCTTTACATGACCTCGTAATGGGGCTCACTTTGAGAAATACAGATTTAAGCCACAAGCATGTCCAGTTGATATCATTTACTTCATTGTGGAAGTAGAGTTTGAAGAAATCAAAATGTTAGCTTTTCATGTGACCAGATGGATTTTCATTATGCCAGGAAGTTCATTGTTTCTTCTTGTAACTGCAACTTTTAATTTAATCACTATAGCTGATATAAACAATTTAATTTTTGATGATGTTCTTGACATTTAATCTGGAATGCTACATTAATCTATCACAAGGTCTGAATTTATAAATTTGTTGAAGAATTTAGTTAGGTTTTTTAGACTTTTAATATAGAAAACAGATATTGTAACAACTTATTTTGTTATTGGTTAATTTCTTTTTAGGAAATACAATATATTATTGCAGAATTTGTAAAAAATATACCAAAAAGGTAAATAAAAATTATAATGAGTGTATGTCCCTTTTCCTAACTCTCTGACAATGCACAGTATTAACACCAGCGCCATTGCCCATCTACCTGATGATTTTTGTGGTTATTTTTGGAAGGTTACCTTATTTAGCAAAATGCATTTTTTGTGAGTTGAATCAATATTGTATGATCATTTCTTCTTATCTTTTTCTTCTGTGAATTTGTTTTTTATACATGCAAAGTTTAGCTACATTACATTTTCATCATGCAGTATTCAATGACATTAGAAATGCTTAGTTGACATTCTAGCCATTCTCTTCTTCATCTGACTCCTTCCATTTAATTTCTCATAATCCTTTTCATTAGACTTACCTGAAAAAGGGGCGAGAAGGTGAATCGTTTGTATTTTGAAATTCCTCAGGTTTTTTTAAACCTGTGTGTTAATATATTAGTTTTTACCATTAAAACATAATAATCACAGCAAGTGATGCACTTGTAATTGTTTTTTACTTTCCCCTAATAATGCTCCATGCATAATAAAAAGATTTTGCGTCATTTGTTGGAAGTAATGTTAATTAATGGAATTTATTTCCCATGTTGAAGTATAGAATAAAGAACAAAGTATGCTGACTTAACAGATAAGCATTATAGTAATCTAAAATTTTTAAGAACATATCTTTTTATTGCATTAAAGGTATTGCACTTTATATTGGTTGGTATCAGCTGCCTTTTGATATAAACCCAGGTTTCGAAATTGTTTTTTCGCTTATGTCATCCTTTTCAAACTCCTTGTGGCCCAAGGTGGTGTGCAATGACGTAATTGGGGCCCTGATAACATGGTTGATTAAAAGTCTAGGGAGTTTACCTTTATCACAACAGCATTACAGTAACACATCAGCAAGCAGCACAGAACTAAACAGGGGACCTACTGTTAACTGTCACTTAGTTTGAAAATGTGCTTATATTTACAATACAAAAAGGGAAATTGTACATCTGATAGTGAAAATTGGTTTGTTTGCCTCACATGTTTACTGTGGCTTTTGCTTTCCTGTGGTCTTAATTGCTTTACATGACCTATAGTAATGGCTCACTTTGAGAAATTACAGATTTAAGCCACAAGCATGTCCAGTAGTTGATAATCATTTACTTCATTGTGGAAGTCGAGTTTGAAGAGAATATCAAAATGTTAGCTTTTCATGTGACCGATGGATTTTCATTATGCCAGGAAGTCATTGTTTATTCTTGTAACTGCACCTTTATTTAATCACTATATAGCTGATATAAACAATTTAATTTTTGATGATGTTCTTGACATTTAATCTGAATGCTACATTAATCTCTACAAGGTCTGAATTTATAAATTTGTTGAAGAATTTAGTTAGGTTTTTTTAGACTTTTAATATAGAAACAGATTTGTAACAACTTATTTTGTTATGGTTAATTTCTTTTTAGGAAAACAAAATATATTATTGCAGAATTTTGAAAAAATATACCAAAAATAGGGTAAAAATTATATAATGGTTATGTGCCTCTTTTCCTAACGTCGACATTGCACAGTATTAACACCAGCGCCATATGCCATCTACCTGATGATTTTTGTGGTTATTTTTGGAGGTGTTACCTTATTTAGCAAAAGGGCATTTTTGTGAGTTTGAATCAATATATTGTATGATCATTTCTTCTTATCTTTCTTTGACTGAGATTTTGTTTTTTATACATGCAAAGTTTAGCTTACATATTCATTTTCATCATGCAGTATTCAATTGACATAGAAATGCTTAGTTGACATTCTAGCCCTTCTCTTCTTCATCTGATGCTCCTCCATTTAATTTCTCATAATCCTTTTTCATTAGACTTACATGAAAAAAGGGCAGAGAGTTGAAGGTGAATCGTTTTATTTTTTGAAATTCCTCAGGTTTTTTTAAACCTGTTTTAATAGATATTATTTTTTAATGGTAAAACTAATAATCACAGCAAGTGATGCACTTGTAATTGTTTTTTACTTTCCCTAATATTAATTAATGCCATAAATAATAAGAAGATTTGCTCATTTGTTGAAGATAATGTTAATTAATGGATTTATTTCCCATGTTGAAGTATAGAATTAAAGAACAAACGTATCTTGACTTACAGATAAGCATTATAGTAATCTAAAAATATTTTTTAAGGCCCATATCTTTTTTGCGATTTAAAGGGTATTGCACGTATATATTGGTTAGGTATCAGTCTGCCTTTGATATATAACCCAGGTTTCTCAAATTTTTTTTCGCTTATGTCATCCTTTTCAAAATCCTTGTACCAAGGTGGTGTGCAATGACGTAATTGGGGCCTCCGATAACATGGTGATTAAAAGTCCAGGGAGTTTACCTTTATCACAACAGCATTACAGTAAACACATCAGCAAGCAGCCCAAAGAACTAAACAGGGACCTACTGTTAACTGTCAATTAGTTTGAAAATGTGCTAATATTTACAATACGAAAAGGAAAATTGTACATCTGATAGTGAAATTGGTGTTTTCCCTCACAATGTTTTACTGGGGGCTTTCCTATGGTCTAATTGCTTTACATGACCTAGTAATGGCTCACTTTGAGAAATACAGATTTAAGCCACAAGCATGTCCAGTTGATATCATTAATTCATTGTGGAAGTCGAGTTTGAAGAATATCAAAATGTTAGCTTTTCATGTGACCAATGGATTTTTATTATGCCAGGAAGTCATTGTTTATTCTTGTAACTGCAACTTTTTATTTAATCACTATAGCTGATTGACATTTAATCTGAATGCTACAATAATCTCACAAGGTCTGAATTTATAAATTTGTTGAAGAATTTAGTTAGGTTTTTTGAGACTTTTAATATAGAAAACAGATTTGTAACAACTTATTTGTTTGGTTATATTTCTTTTTAGGAAATACAAATATATTATTGCAGAATTTGCTAAAAATATACCAAAAAAAAGGTAAAATTATAATGAGTTATGTCCCTTTTCCTAACTCTCTGACAATGCACAGTATAACACCAAGCGCCATATGCCATCTACCTGATGATTTTTGTGGTTATTTTGGAAGGGTAACTTAATTAGCAAAATGCATTTTTTGTGAGTTTGAATCAATATATTGTATGATCATTTCTTCTTATCTTTTTCTGAGGAATTTG
>JACATO010000389.1:0-19625 GCA_018389105.1 Nautilus pompilius | reverse complement strand
CAGAGCGAGGAAACAAGGAATAAACGGATGAACGAACACATTGACAATAATCCAGTAGAAGACGTGAACAAAAAGGAAATGTGCGTGGATTAGATATAAAACAGAATTTTTCTTCGAAAAATACTCTTTTCCCTCGATTTCACTGCTAACAAAGCCTAGTCCTTGTCGACAGATCATTTATATCTTATTTTATTACATTTTCGGTGAAGTTAGTATTCATTTATAAGGAAAATCTATTTAATTTGGCTATGGCGCAGCGGCGATGAACAGGCAGGCACATTACAGACATGACAGCCAAAACGTTCCGCGTCACCCTAATAAATAACAGTAACAAAATCTATATCCCCACAAATCTATACTGATGTAGCTTGGCACTGAACCCGTGACCCCTTCTAATTGTCTGGTCCCGATTGTCGTCACCCCTTATAAGGTCTTTTCGGACATCCTGTGTTTGTAGATTTCAAACTGTCACCTCTCACACTTTTGGTCGTTTTCCCATTCAGTCGCGAGCACGTCAGTAACGTCCATCAACGTCAACAACGTCAACAACGCCAGTAACGTTAACAACGTCGTATTATTGTTATTTGGTGAATTGGCCTTTTTACTCGTTTTACTTCGACTTCATCAAGCAAAATTAGACAATCTATGGTGACATAGAACTTGTAGGCGCCATAGCCATACACATTGGTTATGACTTTTTAATAAATTCTGTTACCGTAAGAGTATTGCCTTTTAAAATAAATCTTATCAGCATAGAAAAGGAGTCTGAATGTACGGAATATCTTGGAAATGAGATATGCGTATAGTCATGTTAACTAGCCTGTGTTTATAATCATATTGAGGTGAGTAAAAGTAAACTATTCTAATAACGTACTTCAAAATTTTCTCAAGATGCTGTTTCTTATAAGGTTTTAATTACACGAAGAAACATTGTGGTTAAAACGAGATTGTTTCACTAAAGTCTGAAACGGCTATGGTCTTCATCCAAACTTTCTTAAGTATTGGTAGTAAGCAGCCTATCTTTTCGGAGATACGCAAATGTGTACCAAAAGGATGGCTGCTTCCTACTCATGTGTCCGTTTAAAAGAACTACGAAACACTATTATATGTTCGGTGGTTCTCAAAATCCAGATATCTCTTTGTAATATCTTCTGTAATTGAGGAAAACCTATCTTCGCTTTATTTCTAAATAGTGCCATTAAAAAATCAGAATATCACTTTTACACGATATATACATGACAGAAAATATGAAAAATATGTAATTAATGCTTAAATACTAAGTAAAGATCGTATATAGATATTTTATGGCGGTCGGTAAAAATTAAATTAAGATTACTCTTTCGTTCCACTGTGTGATTTTACCAGCAAAACATTCTATAAATACCAAGAACCTTTGTATTCACTGGAACGGGATGAGGGAAAAGATCGCAGCAGTCGAAACTACAGGAATTCAAACGAATAATGAAACAGACAATTCTACATACCGAGAGACAGACATGCATATCTATAGTTATTGTGCTATATCATTACCACTGAAAATTAAGATAAAAGGAAACAGAATGGTTGTTTTTGCACTTGCGTAACTGCAATGAACAATTTGGCGAATTTAAAAAAAAAATTCTGATGCGAATGGAATTTGGAAATGACCCCTCATCTCTCAGGCTGCTAATTGCTTTAAAGGAACTGTGCTGAGCAGCACCTATGTCATAACTTGATGTTTGGAAAATAAATCCAAAGTTCGCATCACTAGATGTGCTTATCAAACAGCAATAATTTATTATGTTTACTTTCAAGTTCTGCTCTTCGTCGGATATTTAGACCAGTATTTATTTATGATTATCAGGAAGAAAATCCTCACTGCTACAACGATAAAAGGACCGGCGTGCAAAATCATCTGCGTATGGCTGCTGGCCTGCTTTCTACTGAACGAACTTACGCTAGTGCGATGGTTGAACCATTTCCATCAGCAGCCAAAGACTCGGATGACATCGTGACTGATGGACGATTATTACACGACAGAAGCACGAGCAGGTTCTTCATCTTTGACGGCGTGATAAATGGGAGATAGCTCACGCCCGTGGTTTGGTAACGAACAGAATAAATGGGTTACTAATGAGATTTTAGTTTTTTTTCTCTCCCGCTAACTTAAGCATTTTCATCCTTTTTAGGTCATTTGTCTTTTCTGCTTAATTCCAACGAATGTTTCTTTTACGATCATCCACAATGAAATGTTATACTGCCTCGTCTTAAATAGATGCTGATGAAGCCTGGTGTGTTCTTTTGTACAAAGGTTTTGTTTTTTAATATCCCTTAAAAAGTAACTGCTTAGTTTTGAATTGTTTCTGAAATAAATAAAATTAACTAAATATTTGTTATGGTAAAAGACTAAGCGCTCATTAGTCAGCGACATACTGCATATCTAATACATATTTTCAAATGTTTGTGCATTTGTTTGTTACTTTTTCACGGCCGAACCGTAGCCCCTAGAAGCCACAAATTCTGGGTATATGTACTTCAGAATCTGGAGAAGTTTTAAGCTACCACGCATTGGCTTGAAGGCGTCTTGAGGCCATAGAAACCATTTTCAAAAGCCTTATACATTACACTTAGTCCACTGCAATCATTCAAAGTAGGCGACCTAGCAGCCTCAATTATAATGAAGGTACCTCGGGGTCAAAGGAAGAATCCAAGGGTACTGGATCCTGGCCAACAAAGGCCACCTTTCAAGGTTCAGAGTTGTTACAGCTTCACAAACTCATTCAACTCAAAAGTGACCACAGATTTCAATTTTTCAACAGTCGGCCTTGAAGACCATTTGAAGGCCATCAATGCTAGATTTTGATTTCAAACATGGTTATAACTTTGAAAACTAAAATAAAAATTCATTTAGTAGTTTGCTACAAGTTTGTCATCATCTTATAAGCTGGCCCTGATCATCAATAAAGCACAGAACCAATCAATGAAGTTGTTGGCATCAATTTGGATGGTCCATGCTTTTCCCCATGTCAACTGTATGTTGGATGCTCAAGAGTTGGCCAAAACAGAAATCCGTTTTGTTTTCCCCAAGGAAAAACTAAAATCATCGTCTATAAAGAGGCTCTTATGGAACAAAGTTAAATTTAAGTGTACAGCTTACAGAATGTTAAGAAATGTATTAGCATCAATTCAGTGTTCATTCAGTGATTATGTATTTAAACAAATACAATTTATGTTTTTCAAGTTGATGTAAAACTTTTTTGTAAAAGCCATTTATTCCCTGCAGTGCTGGGTACTACACCATAGTTAAGTGATCAACATGTGAAAACGTAATAAAAATGTATTTGGACACAGCACTTTTGTTGTTATTACAGCATCGTTCACACGGTACGTCATTAAACAGTGTTATTTAATCGGATGTTTACACCTGTGGCAGATACTAATAGAGAGTTCTAGAGAGAAGGAAACATTGCATATAAAGATCTTGGGAAAAGAAACCCAAATATGACATCACACGTTCAATATGTAACGTTATAGCCATCTTCTCCAGATATTATAAACTTACATGCGATTACTTCTCCTTAATCTGGGTACATCTTTAAACACGAACCATTAACGTTTCTTCGATAAACCGGCCAGTTGTGTGGTGTAATTCCTCTAAGAAATGTCTGGGAACCATTTCACACAAAAAAGTGTGGCTCAGGCCATTGAGATTGTTCAAAGAAGCACGAAGCGGACTTCCGTTGCTTCTTGGTACAATGCTTACTGCATTGTCGTTTCTTGGGCACTAGAATGGTACCATCAAGTTGGCCAGCTCATTGAGAGACCTCGTACAGGTCGTCACCCTTGCTAAAAGAAACCGTTTTTCAATATCATCGTAAGTTCTACATCTGTGAGGCTCTTCTCAGTCAGCGTGGCGAATGCGTGGAAAGTCCACCTCGAGGGTTAAAATGAGCGGAGATTTATACATCTTGTTAAACTTTCTTCCTCTGTGAAAAGCTCGAACTAAATATAAACGATTAAATAAACAATTGTGATATGCGGCGCCGTCTCGAAATCTAACTCATCACTACCTTGTAAACGGAACCATTTTATTCTTCTTGCTTTCTGACATCTTATCGTCGTTTGATTCTAATAAACTGCGTTCAGGGGGGCGAATAATGATAACCGTATCTATTAAATGGCGTTCACTACTTATTTTCGCTAACCTTATCGCGGTCGCAGGGCGTTCTGAAGCATTATTGTTTCAGAAAGAATCTTCTAAGTTGCTGCCTCAACATGTTTTAACTTTACCTAAATATTCTATTTTAGAATTGAATTTAGTGTACGAAAAGCCATCGTTAGTTGATCTTTAATGACTTGCTGAAGACACCGCAGACTGTCTTTGTGATATCTACGTAACATTCCCTTTATGTCATGTTTAATGCCATGTAAATACCACGTAAAGATGGCCCTTTTGTAGAAAGGAAATGTCAGTCCTTAAAAATGAATTATATTATATTTTGTCTCGTGATTTTGTGGGGGGGGTTTCAGAGAGATACTGTTGTAAATTAAACCTGTTCACGTTTTACTCTCTTCTTGGATGCAGTCAGGTCTTTCGGCTCAATGTTAAAGTTCACTTGTCGGTGTTCCTTGACACTGTGGATAAAGTATAGTCGGGTAATTTAGATTTGGTTAGGATTACTAGACAGGCCTGAAAGTATTGACTACTGCTTTCTCCTTTGTGACGTCAGGAGTCTTCTATCATTCCAGCAATATAGCGGCTATAGAAATACATCTAACAAAATATTTAAAGCTGAAATTACTTATAAATAAATCTCAATAGATTGTTATTGTTATATACAGGGTAAACGGTTAAGAAGAGCCTCACTATTTCTAGTCACTGCCACCCGGAGTGCTATCGTTAGAATGGCTTTTTCAGAATTTGAGGAAATGAAGTTGAATAAAATTAAATGTTCTTCTGTGCCAAAAGCTACTTACATATGTACAAATGTTATTACGCAAAGCTAAAATAATGTTTTTAAACATTTGGCTTACTGGATTTCCAAACAAAATGTTTAACTGATGTACAAAGTCTTTCTTTAAGATAAACAGATAAAAATAATTGATCGCTCGATTTTATTATGTATTTGTTCACTCCTAATTAATAGACAAGATGCTAAAAGACTAACGATTTTGTTCTTTTATGCTGTCCCTATGGCAAATGCAAAAAAGAACAAAAGTAATTGAAACGGCCCGTGTAGCGTAAGTCGGGGGTCTGTACGCTACTGGAGCGGGGAGAGGGACAGCAGCTTGACGACCAGTCGCCATCTTGGCAGCAACGGAGGGAAGTCGGCATTCAGAAGAGCGCGCTAGAAGTTTTCCCCGACCAGACCGGAAGGCTGGGCGGGTCTCGTTCTCCGGCAGGACGGCTCGCCGAGAAGGTCTCTTCCGTCCGGTCGTCTGCACGTGCCCGACTGTACGTTTGCGTCCCGCTAACGTCATCATTAACCGCGTCACAACGCGGCACAAACTCGAATAAAGTGTTAATGAGTTCAGCGCGATCGCCTCTCGTTTGTTATAACAGAAATCTGTCGGACGGAAATGACGTCACCGACTCTATAATCTAGAAACAGCGGTCGGTGGTAACGAGGCTTATTTAAAGTGATACTGCTAGAACCAGTTGTTTGTTGTTGTTGTTTTTTTTTAGAGGAGATGAAACACTGGTTTGTTTGCGACGAGCAGCTGTTAGTATCGATAATGAAGCGTGGAAACTGGGTGAAAAAAGAAGAGTAGGTGATTCTTGTTATAGTTATTATTATCTGACAAGGTCAGCTAAGGTGTCCGACAGCACTGTGGGAAGCAGGAAGATGTGAAGCTTTCTACTTCCTTTTTATTTTGATGAATAATCCGGTCATCAGTATCGTCAGATATCCTAACCCAACCCACCTTTAAACTGAGAGAAATCTGTTGACGGGTTTCATAAAAACATCTTAATCAGGATCCTTAGTATTCTTCTTCATCTTCCCGGATATTGCGGCTAAGGAAACATTACTTTCTTTCGGAAACTCTGCAGTGGAAAGAGCAGCTTTGCTTTATCTAAATTATGTCAACTGCGGTAAGATGATGTTAGAAGATAACCAATTTATCATCTACAAGTTTCACTTAATTAAATCGGAGTACAGCTGCGGTGTATTCTAGTCGCCTTTTTCTCGTGTCCGCGCAGAAGGACATCGGAGTCATCAGACAAAATGTCTGTAGAAGAATCTTCAAAGAAATCTCCTTTGTATCCAGCCATCGACGGAAAGTGAAAGTTTCTATTGGGAACCGCGCTTTGCTCGATACTCCACATACTAAAAATTCAGCCAGTCTTGAAATTCGGCAGCGCCATCTATCCGTTTGCCCAAAGCTCCCGCCTTGAGAAATTCTTCGTTGGGCGAAATGTCTCTTTGCATCTACTCTGGATTAACCCTTGCTTGGCAAACAGGCCTGTTTATTAATCCGCTTATGAACCATTTCATTATTTATTTTTTAAAAATAACGAAAAATGCATTTGTTTTTAGTTTAAGTAATACGTACGTGAAATGATTTGTCTTTAGCGACCGTTACAACTTCTTCATCCGAAGCAAAATCTGTGTTGTTTTAGCCCACCAGGGGGATGATCCTCTCTCCACATTCGCACCTGATGCTTCAGGTTTCCATAAACATGGAGTTACGAACCACTTTGTTTCTCAAGCGAAAAATAATTCCAAATAAATCAGAGTGAGAAAAGGGTCATACAGAGTAATAAATTGCAGTTGTACCGCTGGAAAGCTTCGAATTTACCTGAAAATAACGTAGGCATTTAATCGAAGCATCTGTAACTTGTCGCTATTATCGTGCTTTCAGTCCAGAGTTCAGATACCATTGTAATCAGCTCACTTCGCGCACCCTGACATGAACAAAGAGAGAACCGGTTGCGAGTAAAAGTTGTACCAGATGACGAAGTGAAATAAAGGCTCGGCCACGTCAGAGATGCTTATTCCCGATAGCCATTTAATTGCGAATCTGACTGAACAGCGGACTGCTCCATTCTGTTGTATATGTGACGTTAGAAATCCTGCCAAGCTGGATAACTAAATAGACTGGTCTGTTTGAAGCGTATTGTAGGACAACTGCAATTCCACAGTCCATAAATTTAAAAGAGAAAGTATTCGTAATAAATAAACTTTACTGTTCAAGAGAATTGAATCAATTTTCCTTATACAAACGTGGCCTAGAAGCCGCCATCCTTAAAGGTTAAACATCACATCGTTGAATTGCGCTTTAAAAATAGCATTACTGCCTGCCACAATAATATAAATCATTTATTTATATAATCTCTCCTGGATTTTAATTTTGTTTTTTTTTTTTGCTTGAATTTTAAGGACGATAGCAGTGAATAACAAACTCTTTATTTTTAATTCTATTATATGAGACTTTTGAGAACAAATTGCTCTAAATTGATAGATGGATGGAATTTCCAGTTTTGATTATTGTGAACAGCAGTATATCGAATTAGTAATATCTGTCCTTATATTCATTACGTGTCATCCAAATAACAAAAATTGGCAGTGGTATTCCAGGTTTATTTTCCTTTTTGTTTTCTAGAGATATTTCTACATTCTTCAGCGAGTAAAAGATCGTTTATACTGTATCCACTGAGCTTACGGCTACAGCCGCTTGAACACCAACGTCTCCTTCAATTGGAAAAAAAATCTTTAATCTTTTATTTATTCATTTATTTCTCGTGTTTTTGTTCTTTTTTTGTAAAATTGTAAATATAACTACTGGTTAAAACTGCGAGTACTTATTATATATGTCGTAGCCATTACTAGAAAATAGGGAATTATTAAAGCGGCGGTTCTCATCACTCCTGCTTCCACGTGCTTTAAGATGTCGCTGTATCTTTTCGAGCATCTTAAAATGTCGGAGGAAGGAAAGAATTGCTAATCGACTCAATTTACAGGCGCCATGTTTGCCAAAAACGACACCAGGTGGTAACTATTAATGTCATTTGGTTTCTGGAAATAATACTCTTTATTGCAGTTGATATAGGTATAAACATTTAAAAAGGTGCAATTTTCTGTATAATAATTTCCGGAATTTTAAAATATTAAATGTTAAGAAATTTTTCTTATTGATTCTAATAGCCTGATCTTCAGTTTTTTTTTTGTTTTACTCAAAGTAGCAGCAAGACACGTCCATTAACCACAAATAGAAATATGATTGCATTCATTCCATCATTTACTTTTACTCCACGGTAAACTCAGCAGAAATAAAAATTTATTTCATTTATTTAACTCAAAATTTGGAGCAATAGTTTATTCAGGAAATATCATTTTAGCAAATTAATATATAAATTAATTATTGCACATCACACGTTTATATAGGTATATGAAGTAATTATGGAAATTCACACAGCATATGCACAACTAATGTGTAATTGCAAATGAGAGAGTATATAATACATACAATGCATTACTACAAAATATATGCAAAAACAAAATGAATACGCTGTACAGTGTAATAGTATTTGGTATGTGAGCCCTTCACTCTATATAGAACCTGTCCCTTTGTTTCTATGCTCCTATACAAGTTATCAATGCATGACTATAGAATGTTATTTCAAATATCCTGTAGCACTTTCCACAATCTATCCAAAGTGTCTGGTTGCCATTTGGCTTCCTCAGTAGCCATATAACCTTATATATATATATATATCTTTAATGATGTTCATACCAGGACTATATATGTGCAAGTCAAGGCATCTTTATGAGTGTTCCATCAGCCTGTTTGCGCTCCAAATAGTTTTTCATGACATTTCCTGTATCATCGTGGTCATGTATAAATGCTTGCCCAACAAGATGTCTTCCTGAGGAAATGGCATGATGGATGAGAACCTGCCCTCGCGTTAGTGAAGTTTTAACGCCTGTATTTGCAGCTAAGTCATTGGCAAAATCTCTACCGGCTCTTCATCTATCGTGTAGAGGACATACTTTGAGGTACTTAACATCAATTTTGGGGAGTTTGGGTTTCCTTCCTAGACCGCGTCAACAGTACCAGTTTTGTGCATTCTGATCAAAGTCTTTCAAAAAAAACTCCTTCTGAAACGTGAAGTCGGGCTGCAATTTGCCTCGTGGAGTAGCCATCACCAGCTATTTCTGTACGTTCGTCATATGATATTTCCTTTCCAGGAGCCATAGTGTTAATCAAGCATTCATCATGTGACAATGATATCAGTGCCTCTACTTGTATAGTTTAATGTATACCGTGTACGAGTCTAATGTACCCTAATCCGGATACGAGACAGGCTGGTGATTTTTTGGGAAACGATCATTGGCAGAACATAAAAGAAATCAATTGTGAAGTATATTTATCTGTATGAGATGAAAAGGGAGAGAACTCAGATTAAATGAGACTTAATGGCCGTGTTTGATGATAAGCAACCGAAGAGAGAACGCTTGTTTTAATTTAATTTGGGCAGTAATTTCGTTTATTATTATTCTTTTAACGCCACAAATTTCAGTAAGAATTTAAGGAATTGGTTTGCATAAAAATTTGGTCAAAAATTAAAATGTTCGTCTATGTTCTTGAATACTATTACTTTGTGTTCGAATTCAAACATTTGTTGTGGTCTGCACTTAACATTACTATCATCTTGTCGTATGTCATTGATGAGACAGGTAAAATAAATCCACTGACTACAAGAAGGCATTATAGAACCAACTCCCACAGGCGTACGATACATTATATTTTAGATAAAGTATGACTTTGACAAAAAAAACTAACCATTCTTAGTGATGTGTAAAACTGGGAACTGAGTCGGATTTTGGAACTAGTTTTGCGATATGCGCAAACTTGCATAAGTTGGCAGTTTACAGGCGAACCGTCACAGACTCTGGGAAATAAACCATAAAAGAGTTATTAAATCGCGCAAAAAAGAACTTTTCCTCCGGAAGTCTTCAGACAATATTCTTAGAGCATAAAACATGGCCCTGTTTATGTATGCTAAAAGTTACGTTAATGTGTACAGTTACCAAAACTATTTCTTCTAAGAGAGAATTTGTCTCTATAAATTACACTTGTGGTTCTAGTTTAACTTATAGATGTTTATTTATTCCGTGGCGGCGGTGAGTAGAAGACAGGAAACGGCACAAGATAAGACCAGACGACATTCAGTGAACGTCAGCTCACCTGATAGAGTAGTAAACCCGCACGTACCTTTGAGTCTTTGTCGAGCCGCCACCTTGTGAAGCACTTTCCGCTGGTTTCGCGGGTGACCGGTTGAAAAAGTAGGAGAGAATTTCCTGAAGCAACAGCATGTAAAGCATGAAAACCAAAATCCCTGCCACAGGTACCATGGGAACACGCTGGGCTCCTCCGTCGACTTTCTCTCTCTCCCTCCCTACATTTCAGCATCTTCTGACTTAGGCGCTCCTCTGCAGCTCGCTAGACATTTATCTACACAACTGGTTAGGGTGTCTCTTCCGCGGCCAGACAGAACTTCATTCTAAGAAAAAGTATCTACGTGAGTCTCGTTGCCATTAAACTATGACTTTTAACTTGCCTCTAGCTTCTACATTTTAAATTAATCAATACGAGCCAGGCAGAGAGTCTTTTCTAAGCTAGTCTCAAATTGTTATAGGTGTACAAGTGGCAGCCACTCACCGTCTTCCCTATCCGGTGTTTGTCCATGCAGAGAAAATGCATATTATTTTGCCCGCTTGTTGAAATAAATGTGTGTATTAATAAGGCAAGCACAATGCTCCAATAGTCTGTCTGGAAGTGATTGATCTGAAATGCGGAGGTTAAATCTGAACTGCGAACCTCATTTCAAGATTGATTTTCTTTATTTCAATAACCAAACCCTCACAACCGTCTCTCTTCTAATCAACTGGTGGTAGGTGGATCGTTAGCTTCTCCTTAGATAGGACATGTATACGTCACCTCGGTATACTATTGAGCAGTCTTTGTCACACTCGCCTAAAGTATGTTTCTACCTATACGCGTAAAATCGGAAATATAAACTGGTCCTATGCTTTATATATGCTTGATGTTCAACCGGTGTTTTATAATTCCGAGAAAAATAATGTTAACGAAATGTGTATTAACAAGACTGCCGAAGAGATGCTTATCTTGGTAGGTCAACGAAGTAGCTTTGGTGCAGCCATCTTGTATAATTAACGCCGTGACGTAGGTCTCTCCCCTCCGACCTCGTCAACGCAATTTCCAGACTGCTTGATGTTCATATAATCTAAGCATTTACGGGATATTATCATTTTTAATATTTTTAATGAAATGCCATTTAATACATTCTAGTGTTTTAAATAAACGTATTTACACAAATCATTTTTAAATGCTTAATTATGTTTCTGTCTTTCTTGTGGCCGTTCATTTGGCAACACGTGGATCTAAGACTTGTTTTCTTCATCCTCTTAAAATCCGCAAGACTGAACGAAGCTACTTGAAAATACGTTACTAAATGAAGCGACGTACATTTGAACAGCAACAAACTCTGATATTTTGCATCCGCTAAAGAGATGATACTATTCAGCTGAAACTTATAAATCGGCGCAAAGTGATCAGATTTATTTCAAGGTATCTGTTATTTTAAGATTATGTATTTAAATATTTTGTGTGTACACAGAAATGAACAGCAGATATGCTATACACCAGATCTTCGCCCGACATACAATGTTCACTACTCGTATTACATACTTAAAATAGTAAGAAATACAGCATCAGGGGCTACGATCCTCTGCTATTTATAAACATACTTGCTTATTCTTCTGTTAGCACAGTACTGAATTAGCATATGTTTTTTTTTTTTATTTTTAAAGGGCAAAAGCAACAGACACTTACCAGACGTACTCTAATCAAGTAACCACACACTGTCCATGCATAAAAAATTTTCCCTATATTGCCAGAACCGACAGATTGCATGGAACGGAAAATGTAAAAGAACCAATACAGAGTGATTTAAAAAGACAGATATACAAGTGGTCACTAAAACAATTTTTTAATATTTATCTTTTGCGAGATTTTTAAGCATAAATTAAATTGCATATTTTTGTGTATAAAAAGGTAGTTTCGAGAAACATTCTACCCTGATGCGTGCACATCTCCGCCTCGCCTAACGGCGAGATGGCGAGCTGCCAGAGTTTTTGGAAGATTTCGTGGTGCGTTCAAACTATCGAGAAGACTGCAGCATTGATTTTCTCGGCGCGTACTTCAATGTCCGAGAATAAGCGAGAATTTACTGCAGCTAGAGGTTCGATCCTTCAGAAATAAACAAATAGTTGTTAGAACTTTAATTTAAAAAAAACCTTCATGGATACCCGTATCTCTCTTCCAAAAGCACTATTTACGCATTAAACTTGAGATTAAAGATATTTTTTGTACCAGTCTAGAATTTTTTTCATCACATCGTGAGTCTGACTCCGGCGAGGTTATTTGTATACTGGAAAATAGGAAGATTCAGCACACATTTTTTTTTTTTCAAAAAAAAACTTTTAACGATTTAAGATGTACAACGACTCGTAGTTCATCCGAAGTCTATCAGATGCTGGTTAAAATGTTGCAAACCTACTACTACCACCTGGCTTAGAAGCACTAATTGGTATTTCTGTTAAATTGGTGTTTATTTAGTCAACACACCCGTGATGCAAAACAGTAAACAGATTTCTGGTGTAAAATCACACTTTCTCTGATTATTCCACTGCTTCTGCAGTATACTACAGTAGTATTATTCTGGTTCTAGAGTACAGATACACTGCTTCTGCAGCAGTATACTACAGTAGTATTATTCTGGTTCTAGAGTACAGATACACTGCTTCTGTAGCATACTACTATGTAGTATTATTCTGAGAAGGAGTACAGATACACTGCTTCTGTAGTATACTACGGTAGCATTATTCTGGTTCTAGAGTACAGATACATTGCTTCTGTAGTATACTACGGTAGCATTATTCTGGTTCTAGAGTACAGATACACTGCTTCTGTAGTATACTACGGTAGCATTATTCTGGTTCTAGAGTACAGATACACTGCTTCTGTAGTATACTACGGTAGCATTATTCTGGTTCTAGAGTACAGATACACTGCTTCTGTAGTATACTACGGAGCATTATTCTGGTTCTAGAGTACAGATACACTGCTTCTGTAGTATACTACGGTAGCATTATTCTGGTTCTAGAGTACAGATACACTGCTTCTGTAGTATACTACGGTAGCATTATTCTGGTTCTAGAGTACAGATACACTGCTTCTGTAGTATACTACGGTAGCATTATTCTGGTTCTAGAGTACAGATACACTGCTTTGTAGTATACTACGGTAGCATTATTCTGGTTCTAGAGTACAGATACACTGCTTCTGTAGCATACTACAGTAGCATTATTCTGGTTCTAGAGTACAGTCAAAATAAACCGTCCTTTTTTCTAACTGGCAGATTTACCTTTTAGCAGTTTATTTGAATTAAATTGATCTTAATTTGGTATATACTAGACTTCTAAAAATTCAGGCGTAGCTTCGCTAGACGGCGTTGACTACTAATCCTTAATATAGACTTTGTTTCAATCAATATGTAATATAATTCAAAATAGAATCTGTTTGTTCATATTAAACTACTCTTTATATTAAAACCAGTTACAAAAACGTTTAAAATTCCTGGCTTTGTCGTTACAAAGGCTTATATATTGATGAAGAAGACGCTCAATCTGAACTGGAGCAGTAATGGGAAGTAAGGTATGCATAATGCACGCTGGGTAGTAAATACTTTTTTTTTACCCGAGGGTGGATTTTGAAGCTAGAAACTGCCGTCAATTTCAAATGTAACTCCAATAGATGACTAACAGTATTTTTAAACATTTTCCCGTAAGTGATGATATGTTATTAATCGTTTTCATCAAAAGATTGATTCGGAAATATCGATATCTTCAGTATACGATAAGCAGAAGAGAGATGACAGTCAAGAACACTGTAGTAACCCTGCAACAGAAAGGGCCAGGTAGGGCCATATAGTAAGAAGGGGATAGAATTCTGTGGGAAAAGCACTTATGTGTAAGAGGATTATTGAAAAACAATAGCAAAAATGTATCATCAAGACAATAGTTTCTCTATTCTATGCAGATAAATATTTCTGTTGCTGATTTGTATTTCATTGAAAAAATTATTTAAAACCCTGATTCAGTACATCTAGTTTTAGAATTTAGTTTTTCCAACTTTAATATTACGTATATTATTTTCTTGAAGCCATAGAATCTTTTAGAAGGTTTATTAAGCTTGTCCAAACTTATTTGTTTCAAAATCCCGAGGAAAGATTATTGGTTGTTTGCTGATGTTGCTTTGGAAGACGACCTTTGTTCTGGCAGGATGTACAAATAGAGCAGAAGGATCTGATTACATAAAGCTAAAGAGCCAACGAAACTAAGCAGGGATGAAACTCGTAGAAAGTAAGTTAGAGTTCTGCACCTTATTCGAATACTAAAGGAGAAAATAAGTTGTCTCCGACTTACAGAGTCTCGGTTAAATATTGATCGCTGCAGGAAGAAGGGATGTAAAATAAATCAAATATATAAAAAAAATTACAAGACAGATAGAAGGCGGTAGATAAATTAGAAACTGTGGCTAAAAGAAGACGCAGTATTCTTTAGGCCGGAGAAAATATTGCCATGATATGATCTTAAAATTAAAGCATTGTTTCAGTCGAGAGGAATTGATACAGATTTACCCCTCCTCCCACACGGCAGGAATTCTGTTTTATTGGATTTTTTTTTTTTTTCAAATTATTAATCATCGAGTTAACCAGTTTGAAGACATTGGCAGATCTCGTTTCTCCTGAACTCACCAGGCGAAGTTAACATGAAACGTCTCTGGGCGTCACGCACTCTCTCGTCATGGCAGCGGTTGAATTTCTGTCGCGATGGATGCAGGATTTTCTGCGTGAGTTTTCCCCGGTTTCCTCTCCTCTGCAATCAAAGGATCAAGAGGTTGTTTTGTTTTTGTCAGAACAGTCAAACTGTCTCAAGCAGTTTTTCGAGGAGCTATTTTTTGATACCACCCCCATTCACTCTCACCTACCTGACCCTTTGTTCTAACCAGGTTCCACGCTGAGCTTACTATCGATAAAGTTCCTTCATTGATACCCGTCTAAGATGGATTAAGTAAAAAATTATGGAGCATCCCCTCATTTCTTATAGTGCCAGTGGCTCTCGGTAAAAAAAAGGATGCTATCTATCGCACGATTCGGAAAACTTGTACTTTCGATCATTTTCTAATCAGCTCCATCCTTGGCCGTTGTATTAGTAACGAAACTTACATTTTACAATCGCCTACGCGGACGTGGGCCTGTTTGTTTGCTGCACGAAACGATCGGGGCCACTCACACAGATAACTCACTATGAACGGCCTTCCTACTGTATCAGGTAATTCTCCAAAACATTACTCTCCCTTTCCACGTCAGCACCTAAGTAATATTACGTATTATTTCGGTTCCAAAAATAACTCATCTCGACATCAGTCTTCTAGGATCGATAGCACTTTCTGATTTTTTTATTGACGAGACTAGGCCTGGAAACAAATTGTGCATTCAGCAGCAACTTGATAAGTCTACCACAGCTATTCTTCCGTTGTCTTTTTTGTTGCGGTAGTTTCTCTTTATTGACCTCCATCCATTTTCAGACCATTGCAACATTTCTCTTCTTTATTTGTGTTGCCATACCATTTTAATTCTATTTGCATAACCACTTCATCTTTAAATAAAGGACTTGAACAAGTATTGATAATACGAATTCATTAGCACTTTCTCTTATAATCCAAAACTTAGATGAATACATTTTGTGATATTTCACATGGTTTTATCTTAGTATCTATAGAAGATAGCTTCCTTTTTTTCCTTTAAAGATTAATAATTTACATTAAAAAGCGATGTTTCTTCTTAATACTTTAATGGGAATTGTTATTATTTAAGGATGATGATGCTTTGTCAGGGTGATTTACTAATGAAGCCACTAAGTTGAACCGCTAACCGAGGTTCTACGATAGGAAAGGATGTTGCAATTTCTTGATCTAGTTTAGCCGTCTGATCGGTGCATGAAGGCGGTCCAACAGACTCGTTAATTCGTCAGTGCACTTGAACTGCTCGTTAAGAGAACCATCTAGTCGTTGTGGACTTCAGAGGTACAAATCGGGCTTCTTCACATAGAACTTAAAACGACAAATACATTTAAGTACTGATGTAAGTGAAACGTGAAAATTAAAAGAAATTAACATCATCTCTTCCGTACATCGTTGGGCTGCCGTAATCTTGTTCAGGACTACTGGATAATTCGAAAAAGTGAATTTTTGCATCAGTTTCTCTTGGGACACTGATTCACGATGGTAATTGGATGCATCGATACACACTGAGTACTCTGGCCAGTTCGCTGCATCAGTATTCGTCGCGTACACGTTTCAGTTCTCCGTTCCACTTTTTGAGCGGTTGGAAGACTTGGGCGCTCTATAGATGCCATGGTAAGATACCGACTGCTTTTATATGATCCTTGTGGAAAATAACACTGGACAACAACCAATTTGCTACTGAGGTAAAAGTGTGTGTCTTAGACTAATTCGAGTATGCTGTTTTCAAATCTGAAATCAGAATTAACCCAATACGAAAGGATTGCTAGTTACAGAAATAAATCGAAATCTAACGTTATATATTTTGAGTGTTCTTTTCAGTACTGTGTACACACAGCAGGCTACACGGGAGAATCACGTGTTGCCTGCCTACACGTACACAAGTGAGCTTCTTGTGCTTGTGGAAGAACCGAGATGATGTAAATCACTATAAGATCAAAGAACGGCCATCAAGAAACAGACCATACTCCGGGAAAATTCAATGTGCAACATATGCCACTGGTACATCCGCAAAGAATATTTCTTCCACCGCTGCATGTCAGGCTGGGCCTAATGAAGAGCTTTGCATTTTTTTTTTTCATTCACTTGGATTCCTTCCCAGCCAAACTCGGTGCTGTGAGCGATGAGCGTGGTGGGAGGTTCCACCAACAGATAAGGCAGTGGAGACCGCCATCAGGGGAGATTCGACTCCAACATGATGGGGGGACTGTTGTTGGCTTCTTCAGAGACAAACCACTGCTATTCACAAGCGTAAAACCAAGTGCTTAAAGCATTTCTAAACAGTAATGTATACTTCGTACAATGTGTTTATGTTGTGAAATGAATTTATTCTTTGCGATCTGCTTGATTTATTAATAGACAATGGCTGACAATGACATTTTCCTTCAACTACAAATCCTGACTGCTGGGTCAATTCTGACTTCAGATTTGGAATCGACTGCTGGATTTGATAAAGGACACCTACATATAACTCAGTAGCAGACGAATAGTTATTATTTGTTGTTGATAAGTATCAATGTCTGTTGGAAAATTAAAATACCTCGCACTGAAATGCACCAAAGTTGCAACATCTCCGAGATGAGATTATTCCTTATCCAAGCTCCGTTGAATTGTCTGCTAACAGAATCCACAAAACCATCTTCTATGGGGAGCTGAACACAGGTTATTTGGCGCTGGGAGTACAATTGAAACGTAATATAATTGATTTTGAAGATCATTGGGAGTTCTGCAGACGGTCTTCCAGAAGAAGAAAAAACTTGTAAATTGCAGCTCATGACCGCAGTAACTGGCAAAAAATGTGCCAAAATATTGTCTCATGTTTCGGAAAATTCCCTCTGCAGGCGGTAAAGGGAAAATGTCAGCGCAGAAAGGCCTCAGGTGTGCGATTATCGACTGAGATTCCTTCTCCTGCATTGGACAACTGAATAGCTCCGTCTTCTTGTCGGTTCAGTCTAATAATGCACCTTGTTCGCTACTCGTTATCGATTTTATAGATTATATAACAGCTTCTGCCTCTGCTGATTCTAGGCTGTAACGCGGGTTTCGCCAGGCCTGTAGGTATTTCTGATTTATCAATAATTTTTTTTATAAATACAAGATAACCTAATACGTGCGCATTTTTCCGCGTTTTAATCTGTCTTTGGGAGAAACTTCCATCCGGTTATATTATTGGTTTAGGTCGGGGCACCTTAATGTCTTGTGGTCAAGTTTTAAAATAACATTTATTTTATAGGCAATAACCCAACAAATGATGCCTGCATTGGGCCAATGCTGGCGATATATACCGTTTTGTAGTGGCACCGTTGGCCCGTTACACAGGTAATTGGGCCAATACCGGCCTACCGTTACGACGTGAGTTTTTCCACAAACTATATTGGCCCAGCATTGGCCCAGCATCGGGCCAATACAAGGCCAGTACTGACCCAATGCTGGTATGTTAATTGGGAAGTTCCGTTTTACACCTGCAAGTAATTCTAAAACTGTTCCCAGCAGCTAATGTTCAAGGTGGCGCAAAACATAGAAAAATGGATCGGTGTCACTCTCTATTTCTTTGTTAATGTCGTTTCTTGGGGTCGCTCAAAGCATTTGCCAGTTATAAAAATGATAAGTGGAGCACGCGTCAGTAATCCTGGACGAACGTGGTATTAAATCCCGCAGGGTCAGTTTGAAAACCAGACAGAAATGATTCAACTGTTGTCGCTGCAAACAAGTGGTCAGAGTCTCTGTTTCAGTTCTGAAATCAGCGATCATCATAAAATATACTTCACAGTAATATGACATCCGGTCTGCTGATCGCAAAGTTGTCAGTTAGGCTTGAAAAAACTTTAATTTAACCGATGGCATTTAATACAAAATCAACCAACTTATGAAATTATAGTGGTATTTAGTTATCGAAGGTGTTCAAAGTGCAACCAATTCAAGAATCGATTCGGAAGCTTCGGTGTAAAGTCAATCAAAGCTTTGTAGGGATCTCCTGAGAAAACAGCTGGTGTTCAACTGTAAGAGCAAAATTTATCATTGCCATCAATTTCTGATAAAATACAATCAAGAGTTCGAAAATATAATGGACTTGTTTTCTTTTTTAGTATATTCATTAGCACACGTTTTACAACTTACCGAACACAGGGAATCTGAAAAGCAGCCATTTATCTAAGTATCTGGATCCAATTAAGCACTTCGTGACTATTCAAAAAAATTCTTTAATCGCATGTTTTTCTGCTGCCCGAGATATGTTTTTATAGCAGGCAAGTTTTACGCTCTAATACAAGAGCAGATCGAGTGAGAACGATGATTGAGACACGGGCACAAATAGGTCATACGACTTTATCTAGTCAACAGGTGTCTGTTTTAAAGTTCAGGTTCTCTCTCAATTATTGATTCCGGTTCTAGTTGATACAATTTAATGCAAATACGCTACTAAAAGAAAGTTAAAGACCATCTGGCTCACAAAAAATGGATTAGATTCCACCTGATGTCTGTGCGTAGTAAGTTTATATTCCACAGGTATGTTTTTCTGGGAAAAAAGAAAGCATTTCTAGCAACAGTAAAATTGAAAAACCAACACAAAACACGTCGGCGTATTAACCCGATACCAACGACACGGACAACAAATGTTGTTTTTTTTCTTTTTGAAGTTTGATCTTTTCTAAGATACACGTGGCCTCGTTTCGTTTTCTCGTTTTTTCCTCTGATAACTTCGTTCGCGAGGATTGAAAATTCCTGACTGATAGGTGGCGCTTTGTCTTTAAAAG
>JACATO010000388.1:0-10993 GCA_018389105.1 Nautilus pompilius | reverse complement strand
TTATTCCTTTTTTTTTTTGATTTTTTTGACTGAGTTTGATAGCTTACGACTCTTGGCGCAGTTTTTAGGAGAAGTTATTTTTTACGTTTTGCTCGATGAAAGCCCTCCTCCCTCCTTCCACGAGCAGAGAGATATTTATCGTATACAAAGAATCGCCAAACCATTACAGATTAGTCCTTTTTAGAATCCCAACCAATCGTGTCAGGTGCTTTCCGACGGACGTTCAAAGGCATACGTTATTACACTTTAATAGAATGTACAACAAGCTGGCCATGGACAAATTCGGGGACAGGGACACTGATGAGTACGTGTTAGGAAGCAAAAAGGAACCCGTCAGACTATTCAGGGATTGGGGAGGAGGAATCACAACACAACATTTTCACAGCGCAGCTCTTTTGACGAGATCCGTGTCAACAGCGCCCTCCCGCGGAGAAATACGTATGACGTAATGTGCAACAACAGGATGACGGATTCTGGTCTTCATCTAAGAGTCGAAAACCGTAGACAGATTATTAATATCAATAATCGATTGCATGTCTTTGCATTATGTAAAGGATACAGCAAGGCTGATATTCCATAGACATTGCAAACTTTCTTTCGGTCTCCCTTCTTGATTTTTTTATATGTCACTATGGTCCTATGGTTACCATAAACCAGCCGAAATGAGGGCTAAGTTGCCGTGTGATATCAGCGACACGTGTCCGAGCTCGCGGTTTTGTGACATGCGGTCAAACTAATAACTCTAAAGGGAAAAAGAAAGCACCTACATGTTAGAGTTTTATCTTTTAGAACAATTTATTAAATCACCTCGAAAAATTACAGCGATTGAGTCTACAATGAGTTCGGCCAGACCGCCTGATTGAGGAACAGGGTTCGTCGTCGTGGCTAGACGTTGACCGTCTTCCGGCTAAGAGCCTCGTTTGCATTCGGCGACACCCCTGTCAGGTCGAACAACTGGCTCGAGATAAGCGCGTCAAGCTGGACACCCCTAGCAAAACTACACATGGCCCAATGTCCGCCCCTAACCGCACGCCAGTATAACACTTCGAGCGTTATTCTAGCTGACTTGGGCTTCTTTCCACGCTCTATCAGACAAGCCTCGATACGGGCTGGTGTGTGATGAAACAGACCATGTGACGACAGTACACACGGTCATGCACGAGATGGTGGCCACAAGATTTCGAAATAAAAGGCGAAACAATAACATTCCAAGCTGATGGCTTACTTATTAAAAATTACTATTGTTATGCTTAATTGCAATTTGTATTGCACGGTCTCTTATCGTACCATGATGCACATCTCATTGTGTACTGTCGTTTCCCGGATCAAAGCTTTAGAAAAATTGTCAAGCATTATCTCTTTTGTTTGCCTACAGGTGAATTAATTTTCTCCAAGCTTGACGAATTCATGGAAAATGAAAATTTTACCTTGGAACAAATGTGTTGCTGCGACTACAGATGGCGCTGCAGCCATGGTGGGGAAGCATGAAGGAGCCACCGCTCGCATCAAAGAAAAATCCCAGAATTGCACCTTTTTACACTGTTGTTTACATCGGGAAGAAACTGGCTGCCAAGAAACTGAACACTTGTTGCAATGACAGCAAGCAAAATGAATTGGAAGAATTTGTTGCAATATATGGTATGTGTGAAATGTCAACGCTATTCGCACCCACAAGCACAAAAATTGTCGGCTGTTTTTCAGAGCTATGCAAGGACATGTCTTCAGATCACACGATCTTCTCCTACATTCTGAGGTTCGATGGTTGTCATGTGGAAGAGTCCTTGAAAGAGTACTGTCCCTGAAGAATGAACTGTCTGTATTTTTTACTGAGCTAAGTGACGTGAGAGCAATGCATTTTGACGGTGATTTTTAGCTGGCTAAATTGTGCTACATGACTTCCATTTTTGAACATTTGAATCGGTTCAACTTGTTACTTCAGGGTAAAGGAGGTGACATCTTCGATGTCCTTGGGAAAATATAAACCATGAAAATGAGGATCACCATGTGGCATAGTAACATTCGTAAAGGCAATTTCTCCAACTTCCCACATTTGGGAAACTTTCTCAAAGAGTGTGAGTGGGAAGAGAAACAACCTGATCTGTAGAAAACGCTGAAGGACATCATTTCTAACCACCTGCACTTGCTGTCTAGAAATTTTGAAACATATTTTCTCAGAAGCATCTGCAGGAATTGGAAAATCAGACGTGTATAGTTAATCCTTTTATCACCAGCCACTGATTGTCATTTTTTGTGGTAAACATACACAATAAGAAAACATTGTTCCTAAGAATTTAATTCTAAGTTCTAAGACTGTTGTCTACTAACTTAAATTTATGTAAACTAGAAAAATTCAAATAATTTTTCTGTGTTAATTTTCTTTTTTTGACATTCCTAGTTTTCTTGACATATTTTTAGGATGTTCAAAAACTTCAATAAAATAAACACTTAAGAAATGAGTTAATTCATGTTTTTTGCTCACGTGACAAAATGAATTATATATAAAATTATACACGAGTGGGAGTAAGACGAAAATTACCAAAAACACAAGGAAATTTAGTCGCGGGTGAAGGAAATATTGTGATAAAGACTCGAGGGTGAATGGCATTGAAATAGACTAAGAAGCACTGGCATAGACGATGGACCAATGGCGCAGACGCAGTCAAAGAGCTGGTTATAGCGGAATGGTGTCTCCTCTCAACATGTATTATCCTCATCTACGAGATGTATTCTTTACAGTAAATGATTTAAAGGCATTAAAATTTTAGTTTGTTTGTCCAATCAATTGAATTACCATTCTTTTCCCTAAGTAGAATCGTTCTTAGCGATATTCTAGAAATTGCGCGTGCCAATTAATTAGCCAATTGTGCTCTGAGTTAAAGTACCCGTATGTAGGACTGAAAAGAAGCCACTCCCTCTGTCCATATCGCCTGCACATTTGGTTAATAACAACAATTTCTTAATTTTTCATAAATAAACTGAACTAACGGAAGTATCTCACTTTTCTTTTTTTTTTTAAATCGGAAACTTGTTCAAAAGTCTTAGATCTTTTAAAGTTTTCTACCTTTACGAACTGAAGGCCAAATGTCTTGATTATGCAGATTGATTAATAGGGGCCAAACAACATTGGTGTTCTTTTTTAAAGTAATATTTGTCAGCTGCTGAAGATACCTTTATATTGAAAGATGTGAATAATAAACAAGAAAAAAGAATGTATGATAGAATATCTTTTATATATATATCGAGAAATAACTGATCTGTAGTATAGGGTTTTAAGATGTGGACGAAAATTCCTAATTCTACAGCTCTATGCTACGGAAGTATTGGCAGAAGCCACATACATTTATTTAAAATAAAATAAAACGAGCGAAAGATGGTATTAGTGAGTAGACTGCAAGTAGTAGGCTATGGATCTTTATGTCTCCTAATGACTGGAAGTCGAGTCACCATCGGATGGATCTACTGTAAGCATTGGTGCAGTAACTTCTAACGTCTTCACACAGGTGACAGATCACCAAACAAAAACAGTCGAGAAATGCACATAGACATTCTTCTGTATTCCTGTAATTTTGTAATTTCATCAGGAGATATGTTTGTTTTGTCATTTTTGCATCTAACTTCAAAAGATAAACCATCTTTTCGAAAGCAAATTACGGTGTCCATAGAATCTCTACCGGATCAGAACAGCTGACTTGGTTGCGTACGCGTCATTTGTCGCCCGATCGGCGTCCATATACAGGGAAGTTGAAAGCCATTTGGCTCATATAGAGATCCCATGGGTTAAGAAATATCTTGCAATATCTAATGAAAATATAATAATAATAACAAAACAACAACAACAACAACAACAACAACAACAAACAACAACAACAACAACAATAATAATAATATAATAATAATAATAATAATAATAATAATTAATAATAATAATAATATAATAATAATAAAATAATAATAAATAAATTAATAATAATAATAATAATAATAATAATAATAATAATTAACACAACAACAGCATAGTAGTTTAACATAGCGAATTTTTACATATTTTTCTGTTGAAATAAGTTAGCAAAAACCTATAAATTAAATAAATTCGCTCAATCTTTTAAATTCAAAGAGATTAGAAATCAGATGCCTCACTGAAGCAGCAAGGGCCGATAACTCAGTCCAAAATACCCTCTCTCTCTCTCTTAAATTTTGTGTTATTTTTTTGTCAGCTTCTTTAGGTGCAACTAGTTTCCGATTTGTATAAAAATTAAAATATTTGAAAATTAATATTAGTTATTCTTCTTAAGATATTTTTTACAACCCTGGCTCGGTTTGCTCAATTATTATTTTATTATTATTATTATTATTATTATTATTATTATTCTTATTATTATTATTATTATTATTATATTATTATTATTATATTATTATTATTATTATTATTATTATTATTATTTATTATTATTATTATTATTATTATTAGTTGTAGTGATATAAAATATTCGGTGGATCTCTACCAGTTGGCGTAAAAACAAAATTGCGTCCAGTTAACAAAACATGGCGGCCTTTTCTTTTTCCTCGTGTTGTCAGACCCCTCTGAAACATTAGTGCAATTAAACCGCATATTCAGTAACCTGCAGCTACTTCGAAGAGATGGAATCGATCGCTATCAAGTAGTAGGATGGGGGCGCCGTATCTGCCGGTAGGTATACCAGCAAAACGGTCCAGCGCTGATCGCCGACGGTTACATGCTTGACGAAGGCACGAACAACAGCTTTGGGAGGTGGGAAGGAGAGCGGAGCGGCTGAGGGGAGCTAAATCCGTCGAGCTGCAGCGGACCCTTTCACGGACTACACATGCGCACTGAGACACTGTGACGACATTTCCTCCCGCTGACCCGAACAGTGTTTCTGTGTAGACAGCGTGGCGCGGGACATCGCCAAGCTTTCGAAGAATGGCTGGCGTTTAAACTAACGCATCTTTTATGCGTATTTTACCGAATACGATGTTAAGTAACTACCGATCCAAGTATCGGCTTTACTTCCCTTTCCCAAACTTTTGCAGTCGTTTAGAAGAGCGGAAAGCACAAATATTCATGAATTTGTCCTTCCATGCGCACAGATAGCTGAGGTTACAGGAAGCCATCATAGTTAATGCAAAGTCTCCAGGAAGAAAGACGATCTATATGATCAGCAGTAGCTACATTCACCAGCGGTTTATATCACCCAATTCCAGTTCTATTACTGCAAACAATATCTTCTAGCATCAATTCGTACCCAAACCGTAACCATCTTAATTATGATTTCTGGTAGTAATAACTGCAAATAGCCACTTCGATTATATGATTAGCAATGCTTTAGTGTGCGCATGTATCTATTTATCTGCAAGATTCCCCCTTTTTTCGCATCATATTTTGTTTTAGGTATTTTATAACAAAGAGCAGACGCCATGTGGCCGGAAGTAGTGCCATTCAGTTTAACAAATAAGACAGAAAGTGGGGCAGTTCACGAGGTGACCTTCTAAAGCGACCGACTTTCTGTTCACACCTAGCTTCTAAATCTGGGGTCGTCATCGTCTCCCGCTGTCGTGTATGTCTTCTAAATGATGTAGTAATCTTTTACCTGCGGTGTTAAGGTTTCATTTAGTAACAGAATCTTATTTACGTACATTAAATCTATACCTGAACATTGCCATTTGCTGCTTCTGTTGTTGGTGCGGCTTCATTTCTGTCCTTGGTGGGCGAACTAAACGGGACTGTTAAAGATCTCAAGGAAAACGACTTCAGCCTCAGTCCCTCGTACTGCGTGAGGAGGGGATGGAGGGATCGCAAACTGCATCATTGCATCCGTTTTTGTCGTATTCGGCCACCAGGGTAATAGATTTACTAAAGATGCTGTTGCCAGGAATTGCTCTTCGTCGCAGAGACTCCTGACCTCTGGCGTGTAGGTTCATAACTGTTTACCTTAAGGGAAACAGAACCGCCACACGCCCATTTGACTGCTTAATGTTCCTTCTCTCTTCTTTGGAGGCGTTTGCCAAAATGTCCGGACTTCTCCATCAAACGTGTCCAATAATCTTGTTGGTGATTTTGTGGATAAAATGGAGGAGTCTTTAGTTGTATAATCTAGAAAACAAGGTACGAAATCCTTTCTCTCCGCGTACTTGCTGACTGGCTGAACAGTGTCAAGAAAAAGAATTGTTTCTGCCCCTAATTAATTTGTTTAAACCCTAAGAGAAAGTATTCACTCTTCTAGTTTTCTTATATCTTATACCCTAGTGCGACGGCATCTGAATACGCAGTGAATGCGTGAAGACAGCTTATTTGATAAAAAAGGGGGGCATTAATTATTAAACAAAATACAAGATAGATTTTTCTAAAATGGTTTCCAAATTTCGGGCATTCAATAAAATGAAGAAAAAGGATTAAAATTATTAGAATTAAACAATTAGAAGTCCTCTGGCGGTGTGAGTTGTAATCAGCAGTGGTCCGCAGCCACTGTAGATGGTATGAATCAGACCTGAAGTCATATGTAGTTCTTTCCCATTGGGACCTTCTATGGAGATAAAAGAGGGTGAAAGGGCGAAATGAAGGAGAAATGAAAAAGAAAAGAAAAGAGAAAGGATAGAAAAAAAGACAAAGAGATAAAAAAAATAAAATAAAGAGAGTGAGAAGAGTAAGACAATGAGAGAAAAAGAATTTATGAAAAAGGGTAAAGACGAGAGAAAGAGAAAGGAAAAGGAAAAGGATGGAGAAGTGGGGGACAGAAAGATAAAAAAAAAAGAGAAAAGGAGCGGAAGGTGAAAAGGAGTGCGTGGGAAAGAGAAGTAGAGAGAGAGAGAGAGAGAGGAGAAGAGAGAGAGGAGAGAGAGAGAGAGAGAGAGAGAGAAGAGATGGAGAAGAGATGGAAGAGGAGAGAGAAGAGTGTGTTGAGAGAAAGAGATGGAGAGAGAGAGAATGGAGAGAGCGATGGAGAGAGGAGCGAGAGAGAGAGTGTTTGATAGCGAGAGATGGATGAGAGAGACAGAGATGAGAAGCGAGAGATGGAGAGACAGAGCGAAGGAGGGAGAGAGAGAGGATGAGAGCGAGAAACGAAGAGAAGAGAAGAGAAAAGGGGGATGGTGAAAAAAGAAATGGAGGAAGAGAGCGAAAATAGGAGTAACGGAAAACTTGCTTGCCCCGTTCTGAGGCGGGTACTCAAGTATGCAATCAATTTACATTGAAAAAATATATTTATTGAAACTATTTGTTAAGAAAGGCAGGAGGAATTCCATCTTATTTATTATAATCCTGACCTCCGAGAAGAAGAATCTTGAACGATTAAAGGATAGCACGATGTCTTTTGACAGAATGTTGACTGAAGTTTAAAAAATATATATTATATAAAAAAAGGGAATTAACCGAGAGTGGGAGGGGGGAGCGAGACAGACGGATCTTTGTTGTTTGTGCAGTCGCTGATAACGGGGATTTTATGGACTGGAATTCATTTACCTGCTCTGAAAGGCTGAAAGAGAAGCCAGCCCGGCTCGTCCATAAAGATCGGTACGTTAAAAGTATTGCCAGGTGCTGCTGCTCTTGTTAGGCAGAACAGACAGAGCGTAGACGGAGCATCATCTCGCGACTACCTACAGGAGGACAAACAGCTCTCGGCAGGTCGCTTTTATGGTAGGTATCCCGTCCGCTCGGTAAGCAGCAGTTAAGTCGATAAACGGTCCCAGAACCCTGACTGACGTCACCCCGACTTACCTCCCCCAACTTCCGTCTAGTGTGAACGCTTCCCGCCTGTCCATTTTCGTTGAGGTTAAATATTAATTCTGTCTCATCCAACTCGCGAATAATAATGTAGATTTAAAAAAAAGGAAGAGATGATGGTGTTATTAGCAGCAGCATACTTTCGACAGAACCCTGTGGATGAGGCAGGCAGTCCGAGAGCGGGACTAATACAAGAGAACGCAGGAAACATTGGCGTTGAGCAACTAATTCTTGATTAATTCTTAGTTTGTCTTTGCTTTAGAAACTAAACCGTTGGGTTTCTATTGCGAGTCGTCAAACTCGTGAACTTGTATATAACCGATGATGGCTGTCATAGAAGTTTTGGTATTTGACTTATCCAAGTATTCCTTTCTTAAAAAGCTGTTATTCGTGAAATAAATTTATCCCCTCCAGTTTATATCGATGTTAGATTTTGTGGCCATACATCGTGATTTTTCACTTAAAAATATATATATAGCACTTAACAGTGGTTTTAAAAAATAATTAGGGGATCTTAATCTGCAGACAGAGACGTATATTCGGTTATCCGTAGTTTAATAGTGGACATAATTTCAAACTAACCAAGATTTCGACACGGTTAGACATTAGAAAATGCGTTTCTAGTAATAAAAATGTTAATGAGTAGAATAAATTACCGTCAGAACTGACAGGGATGGTATTAAAAGCCGATTTAAAATTGTATTGACGGTCATTTCTCTTCCTGGACGGACCTGGCATAAACCATAATGGTGGTGCTTTCTGTCTCATTGTGACCGCCAAACTAAACAACAGATCGTAGAAAGTATTCGCAACATAATCAGTCTAAAAAATCGAAATAATCAGCATTTAGTTTTCCTTAGTTTCGCTTCATACACTATCGTGGCCTCCTTTGTCTCCTTGCGACCACAAAAGTAAATTATACGTTTTAAGAAGAAGATATTTCTAAACGAAAGCAGAATGTTCAAGGAATAATAATAATAAAAAAAGGGCAAGGAACCCGCAATCTGAAGAGAATCCTGGCTGTTTCACAAACATTAAAAATGACATTTCATCTTTACGTTCTATTTTAAACGAAAATAAATGGTATTTGCATTTTAAGATCTTGGAATTTCCAATTGATAGTGAATAACATTTCAAAAGTCAGCTACCATTTGGTATAGTTCCTCTCAAGTATTCTTTGTTCTTACCAAGTGCTAATTTAGGTGCACTTCTTTTTTTTTTAACGTTTTTTCTTAGAGAGAGAGAGGGAGGGAGAGACCTGAAACCGAATATAGCAGCTCAGATTGCCTCCCCCTCCCGTTATTGTAGGGTTCGGTTATCTACAGCCAATCAGCGCGTTTGTATCTGTCAGCGAGGCATGGCGAACCACAATGGCTGCCTCGATTACGCGCCGTCACGGAACCTTGCTAGAACAGGGCTGAAACAATCGTCCGACCGGTCCAGCTAGAATTGTGCGGCCTGACCTCAAAATAAATTCCCAATAAAGCCATGAAGAGTGATAGGGCGAGCCAGGTCACAGCTGTTTGGGTCATTTTCTCCAGTTCATGGCTGCTGTACACAATCCTTCTGTCGGCGCCTGATCTCTCGACGAGTGATAAAGTCCTGTATATATTACACTTGGTTCGGGAGAGATTTGGAAAAGGTTATAGTTACATTCTAATGAAATTTCGTAGTGCTAATGCATTTCCTGATCGTATCATATAGAGCCTAATCTTAGAAATATTTTGCATACTGTGGTGAAAATATAAACATAGAGTACATTATAGTATAGCAAAGCACACCAGTAACAGCCTGCATCTGTATCTACAGACAATAATAATAATTAATAATAGGTGCATGCCACACTTAACATCATAGGAAATAGATAACCAGAATTACCGGATAATTTAAAATCTTATCTCTAGAGACAATCTTGTCGCACCACAGTGGGGCGCAATCAGGGCTTTGTTCTTAGGCTTATTCCTTAAAACCTTCAGATAATAGTGACAATGGCATACATATCCGATAATTTTCAAAAATACAGATGATGCTAAATTATACGGTGGAGCCAATAATAGTAAAGATATCAAAGGTTTCCACGCTGATTACTTAGTAAGTTTGTCCGGCAATTAACAGATAAAATTGAATGTTTCCAAGTGCAAGTATCTGAGCTTTAAACATAGTAAAAATAACAATTCAAGTGAGGAAAGGATTTATTTGTAATTAGCAAAAGTAAATAAAGACAATGCATGGAATTTAAGACGAACAGAATTTTGTGTATGCTAAAGCAGTAGCAGTAATAGTTCAGACTTTTCCAGAGGGCGGCTCTTTTAGGGTGCGCGGTTAAAACAGAATCTTTATTGTAGAAAGAATATAGTATTTTAGATAAGGGAGAAGACAGATCTGTCGTTGCAAAAAAGCAGAGCGCCATGGTGGCTAACCGAAGAGTCAATAATAATGAAAAAAAAAACACATTTAACACAATTTTCACCTTAGTTATATTTGCCGTCAAATCATTCCACTCATTTGCATATTTATTTCAAAAGATAGGTTGTTTTTATCCAAATGTCGTGCCACGTCTGACCCCGAGCCAGGTAGACTCTGGTCGTGGGCGCTAAAAGTTAATACGAAAATTCTACATTTTCAAAAACTACCTCAGAAATGAACCAAAATTCACTAGAAGCGTTCTGTAAATGAGAAAGCACTTAATCCAAGGCAAATATGGTAAAATTCTAAGAGTAAATTCCATTTTTTAAAATTGAAAACTACTCAAAATTATTAATGACAATGCAACAAAAGTTCGAAAATTCCAAGTTTCAAAACTACCTTAGCAATGGACCAAAATTAATTGGGAGGATTCTAGTAATGCACAAATGCACGATCCAAAGCTAATGGACTTACTCGAAATTGCTGGTGAGAATGTAAGAAAAATTCAAAATTGTTAAATTTCCCAAAAACTATATTAGAAAACGAACAAAATTTTACTGAAGGTAGACAAATACTTAATCCAAATCAAATAGGTGCGAAATTCTAGAAAATAATTCTACTTAAAATTGCTAATGACAATGTAGCGAATATTCCTAATCTAAAGTTTTCAAAGAGTATTGCAGAAATTATCCAAAAAAATCACTAGAAGTATTTTAATAAATGCACAAATACATAATTTAAGGTGAGTGTCGTGAAATTCCAAGAGTAAATCTAATTTTTTTGAAATGACGCTGGCCGTGTGTTCATTCTTCGAGATACCAGCCTGCCTACATTTGATTAAGATACATTCAC
>JACATO010000387.1:0-60336 GCA_018389105.1 Nautilus pompilius | reverse complement strand
GACTTTCCATTTTCATCATACAAGCGGCGTAATGAACCATTACAATTTGTATCAAAGGATGCAGGGTTTGCTCTCGGTTATTTTCGTGTAGACCTTAACAAACTGTATCACGTTGACAGAGGGTTCTTTTGTGATTCTTGGCCCTTAGTCCTTTTCCGGGAAAAGATTGTAAGTGTAAGAGGTGGGGGCTTAGAATTGTATATTGTTGATAAAAGAAGCAATATGCCCATCTCCCTTTTCTAAGAATTGCTAAGTCATAGACATTTGACTGCACAAGCAGAATTCTAAATAATTATTTTAAAGGTAAGCAGATACGTTTTCTCTCAAACTGTGATATTATTAATATCCATTTCAATCCGTTTTGTTGTTTTTTTTATTTTACTGGTATCATTCGAATTCTTAGAATAGTATGCGGCTGAATGCTAATGAAACAAATCAAAATACATGACAGCGTGCTCGATGTTTCATTTCACTATTATTATTACTATTATCTCCATACATATTTGGGAGACATGTTCCCTGTGATCGACCTACCCTCGTCAAATCTTGAATCGCCCGCTTGTTCGCAGTCCTTCTCGCACACTCCCTCTGCATCCATGACTCAGAATCAAACACCCATCTCTTCTTGGAATAAAAATTTAGATCCCCTCCCCCCACGCCCAGGTTTCCCTACGTGACTAGAATGCTAGTGAGTGAGAGACGGCCAATCGGCTAGAACAAACTCCCTAACTCTCTCCTCTTAAAGGCCGCTGATCAATACTGAACTCGGCGGTCAGCTTTTATTACAAACAGAACCCGGATTAGAGCCTGACATAGGTTTGTTGGTATATGATTATCTATATATATATATATTTTTTTAAAATTGCGTTGGAAATTCAAGAATTCGCTATTAGCGCTTTCTCCTGTCGAAGTAACTTGTTGCATTGGAATTTTAATTTAAATTACAGGTTCCCTAACCCTGGGAGCAATTAATCTGTATAATTTCTCTAACGAAGAACCGAAGGCCACTTTGCTCAGCATTCCTACCATGGTAGACGCCGTCGTAAAATGGCTTGGTCCGTCACTGAACAACTGGCAAAAAGGGCGGTTCCGTCTGGTGCGAGTTCCGGTGCTGGCCGTTCATCGGATTGTTAATTAACGTTAAAGAGAAATTATGTAAAAAACCTCTACTGCGATTTACTTACAGCAAATGAAAGTAGAAGACAAAATGACACTGCGATTTACTTGCAGCAAATGAGAGTAGAACACAAAATTACACTACGATTTACTTACAGCAAATGAAAGTAGAAGACAAAATCACACTGCGATTTACTTACAGCAAATGAAAGTAGAACACAAAATGACACTGCGATTTACAGCAAATGAAAGTAGAAGACAAAATCACACTGCGATTTACTTACAGCAAATGAAAGTAGAACACAAAATGACACTGCGATTTACAGCAAATGAAAGTAGAAGACAAAATGACACTGCGATTTACTTACAGCAAATGAAAGTAGAACACAAAATGACACTGCGATTTACTTAAAGCAAATGAAAGTAGAACACAAAATCACACTGCGATTTACAGCAAATGAAAGTAGAAGACAAAATCACACTGCGATTTACTTACAGCAAATGAAAGTAGAAGACAAAATCACACTGCGATTTACTTACAGCAAATGAAAGTAGAAGACAAAATGACACTGCGATTTACTTACAGCAAATGAAAGTAGAACACAAAATGACACTGCGATTTACTTACAGCAAATGAAAGTAGAACACAAAATGACACTGCGATTTACAGCAAATGAAAGTAGAAGACAAAATGACACTGCGATTTACTTACAGCAAATGAAAGTAGATCACAAAATCGCACTGCGATTTACTTACAGCAAATGAAAGTAGAACAGTAGCCTTGAAGCGTTAGGATTGGCATTTCATCGATAAAGGAGATTGGGATGGAAATTTTAGAAGAAATTCCACTCCATCTAGACATACATAAAAAAAGACAACAGGAAACACTGTCATAGTATATTTGTATTTAAATAATAGTTATATATCTAATGAGTATTTGCAAAGATTAAAACTAATATTATCTTTTTTGTTGTTTTTCCTAATAACTCGGTCATCGTTTTACTCCATCGGCGTTGTGATAAATCACCGAACTGCTATTTTCAGATTATTTAACAAACGAAGCTAGTCAGACGCGACTATATTTGCAACATGTTACCGAATTTAATTTGTTATATACTTTTACTTTTAACATTTGATCTACGTGATTTGTAATTCAGATTGAAAACTTTGCTCGCAGCCGTATTTTTTTAAAAATTATTTGTGGTTTGCTCAGCAGGCGGACAGATCAATTCCTGTCAGAAGGAAATATCAATGATACAAACTTTAGTTTTAAGTGTGAATAGTTTCTGCCGCTTTTATATTCGGTTCTAAGAATAAATAAATAAATAAACGGATAGATCTCAAAGATAATTCCAAAGGTCTGTTACTGTTTAGTTCTTGCTCTATTGTATTACCAGTCAATATATGGTATTATCAAGCAGCTTTAATTCTTCAAGGAAAAAAGCACCTGTTTGCAAGACGTCTACTGATTAAATTGGAATACAGTGGATTATGTTATTTTTTAGTCTTTAAACCAAAATTGGAACAACGGTAGTGGCAAAATAAAAGAGAAAAGAGATCTACCGGAATTTTCAACAGATAAAATCGTACACATTAAAATCTCATCTGATGCCGATGACCAGAGAGAAAATCGATGGAATATGACGTAGGGTGGATGTCAGTTGTCGATTCACTCGATTTTCTGCGAAAAATATGAAAACATGGATGACGGATTTGTCAGTTTTGTAAAGTAGCGGGAACTGTTATCTGTCAAGGTTACCCCTCGTTCGTGTCGAATTTTCCTGTAAAACAACCAAAGTTAGAAGGATTCGCCTTTTGCACTTTCAGAAATAGATTTTTAAAAGGAGGCAGGGTGATGGAATCAGAAATGTCAGCTCACCTTTGGTTTTCAGATTACCCGAAGTTTTCCAAAAACTTTCTCCATGCACGAAGTAATTTGAAAAAATTACAATTTCCATGTTAATGAAAAAAAGCGTGAACCAATTCCTTAGACTAATGCTACATAATTTCAATCAATAAACCCATTTACTCTTCTTCAGGTTCAGCAGAAATTAGATTTATCGATCCAAACCAATTTTTTTTATATATATACAGTTATTTTCTTGTTCAGAACCTAGATACTAGATCCAGTAAATAAAAGATGACATGAAATACGCAGGCAAGTAAGATAGAGCCCATGAGCGGAATATAAACAGCTTTAGAAGATGACTGGGAACTTGTAAGTTAGGGGACATCATCCAGCGTCTTCGGACTGTGCTAGTTTTATAAACAGGGGTTGTGCTAAGGGGATAGAATAACATGAACTCCAGTAACAACAGCGACGACGACAACGTTAAAATAATAACTATCAAAACACCAACTTCAAAACAGATGACAACTAGAATAACATTCTAAAAAACAGATAAAGCTAAAATTACTTTAAAATTAACAGCTATAATAACGTAAAAAACCGATATTAACGATGACGACAACCACATCAGAAATAATTGCATCAAAAGCGATCCGACTTCATTGTTATCGACGTTACGGTTAAAATAACATCAGGACAGGGGCAGCGTGTACATTTACAACCGAAATATCACAACGAAAGCATCACAGAAATAACATCTTCAGCAACTGAAAGGAGAACATCAACAGCATTAAGATAACTCGAAGTCTACGAAATCAGCGCCAAAAAACAATATAAACTTCAGCAGGAACGTCAAGAAGAAGAACAAGGTATTATCATTGCCATCAACAGCAGTAACAACTTGCGCTGTGGAGAGAATAGCGCAAGAAAATCTTGAAAAAAATCCGAGCTGAGATTTCCTGGCAGTTAATAATAAAGACGGGCTTTAAATGACGTACATTTACAAGAAATAAATGTGTTTGAGTGCAGGAAAAACGGATATGACAGATCTGAACTGAAACTTAGAAACGGAGACAAACAGATTCACTCTGAGAAGACGAAAACAACGCGTACCTACCTATGTGACTATTTTATCGCGGTCAAAGAGATCTCATTTACGTATTGGACACTGCTACACCTCAACTATTAGAGAGCACAAACGTGTACAGATATCCCACACTTCTGTAGAACAGGGTTAATGCCAGCGCTTAGGAAGATTTCACAACGCAAATACAGTATTTAATCTTGCAGAGTTGATTAAAAGCCAGGCGCTTTGTCCTTACGATAGGAATCGGGTGAGTCCCGTGCGCCCTTGAAACAGAGTTATAAACATTATAAAGTGGTCGGCTCAGGGGAACGATTAGTTTTCAGAAGATGGCGTTTATTTGATCACTGACACTCTTTCTTGCTACATGGCAATGCTAGCATCTTGAATTTGTCCCGTTCTAAACCAGGCTTCACTACTTGTTTATTATGAGATGTCGACTGGCGACAAGCTTCAGAATATCATCACTTTACTTAAGATCGCCGAGTTCGATGCACACCCTCTACCTCATTGCAGCCAAGGTCCTTCTCAGAGGCAGTGGTTAGGCCTATAACCTTTTCAGGAAGAGCAGTGGCAATAACAGAAGTCGTCGAGCATAATAAAGTGTTCGAGACTCACCTGATATGGGTGTTGTCTGATTCCCACTGCTAAATTTACCACCTGTTTAGCGATTGAGTGTTGAAAATGTATTCTCTACTCAGGTGCAAGACACAAAAGCTAACTTCTAAGACAGAATAACCTATAAAAATGTCTACGGTGTTTTAACCGCTCCACCCCATAGTTCTGTATCGCCACCGAGGGTTAAACTTGCCCTTTTATTCTTATTGACAGCTGCCGTTTTACAAAAAAAAACACCGCTAATTACAGAGGGGGATCAGTGTTGCCAAAGTCTCGAATAGGTAAGGAAACCCTCTAGTGCTTTCTCACCATTCTGTTTAAAGCATCTTCATCACATCGAGTGGGATCTCTCGGTTTCAGCCTGAAGGAGTAATAAATCAGCCAGTTTTCAGCGTTTCTCAATAAGCCGTAGTTTCGCGAGGAATTGGGTTTTATTTCGGACCGCAGAACAAGCGATGCATCCGTTTTGTTCCGCGACAAAGTCCCCACCCCCCCAACCATGGGTTTGCCGGAAAGCTGCCCCCTCCCCCCCTCACACCACACATCACCACCACCGGGGATCCGAGATCGTCTGGCCGCCATTTCCATCTTGGTGCGTGGTGGAACTCTGACAACCGAACGTTGCGTTCATGCATACCCCGGACAAGGCGGGAAAAGACATTTAAAATACAGGACCGAAAGGGACAAACGTTAAAAGTTAAAAAAATAAATCTGATTGAATCTTTTTCTGGTGCAATAAAGAAGAACATCGAGAAACGTTCCCGAATAATCCGCGCCACAAGATCGATAACGTCCCACCCCCCATCTCCTTTCGATCCGAAACTAAATCGAAGAACGGAGAGATTTCCGGCCGTTTGAGTGGAGTGGGTTAACTGAACGCTGTCTGTCAGTTAATCGCACTGTGGCCCCTAATCCCCTGAAGCTTCTTCAAATTAAAAAAAAAATAATAAAATAATATAAGAATAATAAAGTTTTGCATTTTTTTTTTTTTCAATTTTTATTTAAAGCGGGGAAAAGAAAGAAAAAAAAACAACAAAAAAACATTCCTTTTATTTGCTTCACGCAGAGACGAGAGTTTCTAACGAGGGTTTGACGTGACGGAGATCACGAACGCCACCGAATGGGCTAATTTAGAATTTCCCTCAAGGGACGTAACTGATAGGCGAAGGTTGCTCGCGAGTTACTTACCGCCGGGGCCGCACGCGCCATTCCGGTTCGAACTGACATCGTCAACAAAGGCGAAATTCACTGGGAATAAGAGTGAGATGTTTGCATTCGGATGGAAAGGATTTTTTAAAAGTTTACAGGCGAAGTTGAAATCGTTTTCTTTGCATGAATGTTTACCGTTAATGTAGTCACCCCCACCCTCCTGAGTGTGTAGAGCACGTGAGGGATGGGTGCGACGAGCGGCCCCCAGAAAGAGGCTCTGGCGCCAGAAGCAGACGACAGTTGGAATAGAATCACGTAAAAATGCAGTTTCGCATGCTATGCTATTATGTAACAGCATTTAAGTTCAGGGTATTGAAAAAAAAATGGCTATTACTTTATTATTAATTAATAATGGAAAATTCCGTTTGTTACTTAATCCGACGTTTATGGCAGTTCCCATACTGTTTAATTGAATCGACCGTACAGGGAGGTGAGGAGAGAGAGAGAGGAGGAGGGGAGAGAGAAGAGGAGAGGAGAAAGAGAGAGACATGACGTCATTACACAGAGATGATGTTCATTACAGAGAGAGACATGATGGCATTACACAGAGATGATGTTCATTAAGAGAGAGACATGACCGTCATTACACACGAGATGATGTTCATTACAGAGAGAGAGAGAGAGAGAACCTTATTACAGGAAGATATAGCGTCATTACGGGAGAGAGACATGACGTCATTACACAGAGATGATGTTCATTACAGACAGAGACATGACGTCATTACACAGAGAGATGATGTTCATTACAGAGAGAGACATGACGTCATTACAGAGAGAGACATGACGTTATTACAGAGAGAGACATGACGTCATTACACAGAGATGATGTTCATTACAGAGAGAGACATGACGTCATTACACAGAGATGATGTTCATTACGGAGAGAGAGATATGACGTCATTACACAGAGATGATGTTCATTACAGAGAGAGACATGACGTCATTACACAGAGATGATGTTCATTACGGAGAGAGAGACATGACGTCATTACACAGAGATGATGTTCATTACAGACAGAGACATGACGTCATTACACAGAGAGATGATGTTCATTACGGAGAGAGAGATATGACGTCATTACACAGAGATGATGTTCATTACGGAGAGAGAGATATGACGTCATTACACAGAGATGATGTTCATTACAGAGAGAGACATGACGTCATTACACAGAGATGATGTTCATTACGGAGAGAGAGACATGAGGTCATTACACAGAGATGATGTTCATTACAGAGAGAGACATGACGTCATTACACAGAGATGATGTTCATTACGGAGAGAGAGACATGACGTCATTACACAGAGATGATGTTCATTACAGACAGAGAGACATGACGTCATTACACATAGATGATGTTCATTACGGAGAGAGAGAGAGAGAGAGAGAACCTTATTACAGGAAGATATGACGTCATTACGGAGAGAAAGAGAGAGATGCTAAGTCGTCAGCAAAAATCCTGTCTCGAATTCGCAGATAGAATTAGCAGCAGGCGATGAGATGTGACCAGCGCAGCCTCTAGTTCGCGCCATATATTATGATGACTGCATGGCATTCTCTTCAAGTCAGAAAGAAAGCCTCCTCACATCCAGAAAAAAAAAAAAAAGATCAGCGACTGTAGACAGTCAGCACCATTTTTGAGGGGGGGGGCGTGGGTCCCTGTTCCTTGCAAGGTCACGCCTCCGCTGTAAACTAGGGACCAATCTAGAGCCCTGGAAATTATCGACCAACGACAAAATCGATGACCGTTCAACGATACAAATAATAATTATTTTTTTTTCTCAAAAGATTAAACGCTGAGGCGAGAGACAAAGGGTTAATGCCAGCAATTTCGCCAGCAGGGACTGCTGACGTAAGAAGACTTAGACTCTGTCTTGTTAATGATATTTAATTTGCCATCTCGTTCCACAAGCGTAACGTAAAAAAAAATAAAAAGTACAGTTTGATGTCTTTTGATGATGCTGGGATTACCACCGGACGCAGTAATTAATTAAATTCTCGCTTGTACCCGCGAAGTAAGGACCAGATCGCATCAGCGACGACACCTGTCGAACCTTTGGAGAGTGTCATCCTCTACAGGTAAGCGTACCCGCCTTTATTTTGCCTTTTAAGAAAAAAATGCAAGAGAGGACAAGCGGCTATTTCTATTTTTGGCGCCCCCTTCCGGCCCCCGCGCGCAGTAACCCTAACCCCGCTGGCGGTAGCCGAGCCAGTCTCGGCCGGTACCGTTTCGGATGGCCGCACCAGCCGAGGCGCGGACGTTAGCGCTTTGACACTTGAACACGGACGCGAAAGGAAGACGCCGGGGTTTCCAGTGCCACTCAGCGATCTAACATTTCGCAGATCCCCCCGCCGACTTACTTTCAACTAAAGGTTAGACACTTTAGAAAGAACCCCTCCCACGCCACTTCTCCGGTTCCGCCCAGTTGCACAGGTGTCTTGAAGCAGAAGAGGAGAAGAGGAGAAGTTGCAAAGATTAAAGGTGAAGATTGGCTGACGTAGTGTATTTAATGGATTTTTGCGAAAAAATAAAGAAAGAAAGAAAGAAAAATGCCCACAGACCATAAAAGAAACTGTTGTGCGGAGAATTTACGGCTAACTGTCTTAATGTAGCCAGTAGCAAAACCGGATATTGGGAGCACGAATGAAGGCAAAACTATGCCTAATTCGCTGTATTCTTGTCGATTACAGGGGAGAGTTAATACAGTTAAAATACTGAATTTTTTTTAAAATTACTGTATTATATAATTTGATTTCAAAGCGGAATGTGGTAAACGCTAATTCATCTTGTTTTATCCCCCCCCTCCCGCTTTTCATCCAACTAACAGGAGATAATCCGGAGTCAGTTATTGATTTTTGCCTCCACGAGGCAGTTGATAACAACGAATGAAAAAACCAATTAGGCGAAAATACTTTACGCAAAGGGTAATTTTTTTACCGCGAGAAATTTCGGGTTGAACAAATAACTAAAACTAAAATTAAGAAAATCTGTTTGGTAGCTATCTCGTTAAACTGAAATATTTGGGGAATTGCCTTGATTGATGGAGAGATGATTAAAGAATCCGAGGTCATGAAAACGTAATGATGAAGACAATAAGAGGCGGGGCCTCTTTTTTTTAATTATTATCAGCATATTAGTAAATTTATAACCAGAACAGACCAGGTCCACTTCATGATGTAGACATCGAACTGATGATAGGACAGAGGAATAACCATCTTTTTCATTAGCTAGAAATAAAACGATACAAAGCTACATTTTCGAAGTCTCGAGAATTTTTTTTATTTTTTTTTTAATATATAGGAGGTGCAAATAGTTCCACATGACGGTATTAAGGTATTAGTCTCAAGTATTGTTCTTGCTTCTACGTAGAATGACATAAAGATTTCCTTTCTTTGGGAAATTTAAACGAAAACTGAGATGAACAGTTGTCATCTGATGAGAAGAGTTGTTACAGAAAATGTCCTCACGATAATGAGTTTATCTTGACAGTCGAAGGTAATCCAATCCATAAAGCTTCTGAAAACCGACTTCATCGGAAGCCTGTGAGAAGACACTCATAAGCTCTCCGGTACCGACTATCTTCACAGTTTAACTTAACTCTTTTCAATGAAGGTAAACAAATTAACTTGGTCGCACAAGGCTATTTACGGCGGGAAGACCATATCAACGACGATCTGTTACCGTATCGGCACGAATGTTCTCTTAACTGTATATGCTGATACCAACCTTCGCATGGTATTGTGTGCAGAATGCGACCTCTGCTACTTGCAGTTTCTCTATTGCTTAGCAGCGACCATGAATTCTAATGTCCACGGGTCAACAATATCCTTGAGTGCAACTGTATTCCCTGAGCGATTTATACTGTAGTAAATCATCAGGCTTCACAAGATATCATTTTCTAAACATACCGTGGAACTGCGCCGCACTAATCGCTCTTTTAGCAGCACCGGTCGGTGAAATGTGTTTGCATCACATCAGGTTGTCTAAAAACCCTTAAAGATTTATTTCATCTTCATCTAAAACCCACGGAGATTATTATTTTCGTTTTCGTTAAACGCTCCTTCTGTAGTTGTTTTGCTTTGTTCTTGCCGATGAATGACTTTCTGGATACTTTTTATAGCCTAATATCGGTTTGTTGATGGTTTGAGAATAACAATAAACTCTTCACTCACTTGCAGATTTTTGGCAGCCTGTGTAGCAGTTTTACTTTTACGTTTCCATTCTTCTTATTCATTTGTCAGTCCCCTAACTTTGTTATTCTTGGATGAGCATAAAAGTAATTGTAATGTTTCACACAACTTTTCCTGAAATCCCTTCTTCTGCAGAGCTATTACCTGTTCTTTCATTGTGCTTTTGGGTTTCTACGTTTGGAGAGTATATGCACCAAACTGAAATCAATTCTTTGATAGATCTATCGCCGAAGACATTGCTTATATTTATTTAGTTAGTTAAAGTACAACTGATAATGTATATATGTAGATTTTTTCTAAATCTCGATATCTGATGAAATATCTATTTGGCAGAAAGTTTTCATGCTTTAGTTAAAAATCAATATACGAGGTCTGTCGAAAAAGTATCCGACTTTAGGCTGGGAAAAAAATTACGTACTTGGTGGGGTTCAACTGCTAATCCTCTTCGAAGTAGGCCCCTTGTGCATCCACACACTTAGCCCAGCGATCCTTCCACTGTTCGAAGCACGTCTGGCATGCTTCTTCCTCAATCGCTCTCAGCTCCGCCGTCGCATACCGCATGATGTCCTCTCGGCTCTCAAAGCGGGAGCCTTTCAGTGGCATCTTCATTTCTGGGAAGAACCAGAAGTCAGAAGGAGCCATGTCTGGAGAGTAGGGAGCCTGGTGAATGAGCAAAATGCTTTTATCTGCCAAGAAATCTTGGATCAGCTGCGACGAATGAGCCAGGGCGTTGTCATGATGAAGCTGCCAGTTCTGCGAGGCCCACAGATCCGGTCTCTTGCGCCGAACTGCATCACGAAGACGTCGGGGGACTTCCTGATAGTACTTCTTTGTAACTGTTTGTCCTTCTGGTGCGTATTCGTGATGCACGACCCCTCAGTAGTCGAAGAAAACAGTCAGCACCACCTTGATTTTGCTCCGGACCTGACGTTTAGTAGGTCACTGTCATGACTGAGCTTTGGTTTCCGGATCGTACCCGTACACCCACGTCTCATCTCCAGTTATCACGGTATTCTGGAACTCAGGATCCCTGTTGGCAGTATTCAGAGGTGCTGCGCAACCTCAAGACGAAGTTGTTGTTGTCCCTGAGAAAGCAGCTTGGGCACAAATTTCGCTGCTACTCTGCACAAGCCCAAATCCTCCTTTAAAATTGCATGTGCAGAATCTTTACTGATCCCAACCTCATCACCAATTTTCCACACCGTCAAACGACGATCCTCCATTATCAAGGTCCGCACTTTCTCGATAACTGCATTGCCGCTTGTTGACGGCCCCCCAGAATGCTGGTCACTCTCCACCGATGTGCGGCCATCTTTGAACCTGTTGTACCATTCTTTAATTTGGGTAACACCCATGGCATTGTCACCAAAAGCCTGTTGAATTTTTCGAATTGTTTCCGTTTGGGTATCTCCAAGCTTTTGGCAAAACTTGATGCGAGATCGTTGCTCCACACGTTCCATCATCACGGGCGAAATGAAAATGCGACGAGTAAGTAGTACATCACCTCACACGCTGGCTGACTGACGCATCCAGTAAGCCCGCAAAACCACGCATGCGCATGAAGGCATGCGGCTGCACTATGCACACTTTTGCCTCCCTAACGTCATTACTTCTCACGGGAAAAAATAAAGTCGGATACTTTTCCGACAGACCTCGTACACTGATATACATAATTACCATATTAAATGAAGATACTCACAACACTTCTTTTCTATTGTGTTTTTAATATTTGAAGACATCAGTTGCCAAGTGATTTTCATCCACAGAGACAGAATTTCGAAACTAGCGTTGCAAAAAGGCTGATTTCTTTAAATTGGTGGAATACTCTCTGTTCCCTGTGTAGATGTCAACTTTTAGTTTAAGCTTCAGTCTTTTTATCAGACAATAACTTATTTTTTTTTACACTTATGAGAATAAAGTAAAATATATATACATGTATACGTTTGTCTTGTAATCACAGCTAATATCCCAAACTGAGGTCCCAGCGGTGTTACTAGATATTTTTTTGTTAATATGTTGTTGATGGGGTTTCTTCTCGTCTATCTGTATCTGCTTTAAACAAGATGATTAGCTATTTACGGAAAATCAGGCTCTTCGAATCTAAAAAAGGAACATCTAGAAAGTTATCAGTATGGATTTCTTCTAACATCTTTATGTCGTTAAAATTTTTATTTCTCATCGATTAATTTTCATTTACCAGCTTGTATATTATTTTGCGTATTAACGATATTAAGTATACTTCTCTATGTTTTAACCTTAGCATACGAATGTCTTTTGTTATGATTTAAACATCACAAATCCGTATAATTTCGAGTAAATTCTTTTTCAACTGCTTAAACGAATCGTTAAGAGACAAGAACGAACAACGCATTTACATTGCGATTTAACCATAAACAGGCATTTATCAAACCTCCATCGACAGCTAAAGAAATAAACCTTCAGTCGCTGATGCCATATTCCAGTATCATACGTGTGTCCGAACAGTGCACACAGAATTTACAAAAAAAAAAAAAAAATTAACTAAGGCCTGGACGGCTTCTTAAAAAGGCAAACATAGAGAATTCTTTGGATCGCACTTTTGTTACACCTTTATCACCAAAAGTCGCTCTCCAGAAACTCTCTCTCTCTTCATTTAAGGCAGATATCTATTCTTGTATCAGCATCCGCTTGGCGTTAAGACTCCTTTTAGAACCGTGTCAAAGTCAACTCTTCTAGAAATGACTCATTTGTCAAAAATATGAGTTTATCCGTTCTGCGCCACGTTAGCTACAACGTATAATTTCGTGACCGTATTATTTTTTTTTAAAAAAAAATCAAAATAAAACCATATAATCTGCCAACCGCCGTTTGGTCAGGTTGGCCTATCAAGAGACAAACCTTTAATTGTCATACACGCTATCGCTGGCCAGGTGTGACGTCACCCCCATCGACATTCTGTAGCACGAGTAAACGATCTCGTGAAGCATTTTCCTTAACACGTGTTTTACACTATAATCTTAATACCCTTGACGAGTTAATAAATCATCACCTATGTCACGTTTTTTTTTACTTGATGAAAAAAATATCAATAAAATGGTCAGCAATGAAGCTCTGAAGTCATATCACCGGTGATTGCTTTAATAGACGCGACGTTAGCTCTTGGTTTCCATAGGAAACAGCTTTGAATCGGCTTACTTATCCCTCCACTCTGAGTGTGCGGATATTTCATGAATGACAAACAATTTTAAAAAGTCACCGTTTAATTTTAGTTTTATTTCGCGTAGCAACATTCCTAAACATTTTCTCGGACCAATGATAACCCAAACCTTAACCCTAACCCGCTCTTTGATATGCCATCAGTCGACTTAACCCGTTCCGGAGCATCACATCACAACGGATAGTTCAGCATCGCTACGATTCTTGACCAGCTTCCGCACAACGATTGCACTTGTGCGGCGCCTGGAAGAGAACGAGAAAAAAAACCTAACACCAGCAAGACTCGGAATTTAAATACATAGGATCTGAGGGGGAAAAAAGAAGCCAATAATTTTTAAAAAATAGAATCATGAATTTAAAGATTTCGACTTTATGATAAACGCCTTAAAGAGTTACGTATCAACAACCAAAATTACATTTAGTCTTGTTTATCAATATCAGTCACTTGGTGCTCTTTAAATTTTGCTGTTGTGAACACGTGGCTTTTGGACTAACGTTTCGTGTCACGTAGCACAAAAATGACGTAGCTTTCTATATGCGCGCGCACTTGTGGCGATGTATAGCATTAAAAAAATACCCAGCTACTCGGACATATAGTCGCATTGGCTGCGATTCTTCCGGCGTTTAAAAAAATGCTGTGATTATCTGATATTGAGAGAAACAACGCAATTGAGAGTCGAGTGGGCAGAAGTTGGGGTGATTTGTTTTGAGATAGTTCCCATCCTGGGTGTCCACACATTGATCGCGAGGAACCCGCAGATCTAATTTCTATCAATAGGACGTAATACAGGCAGACAAAAATCTACTCAACGCAACACAGATATAAAGTTTATGGCACCTGCGAGATATGTTCATCACTGCTACATTGGCAGGGCAAAGTATCACTAGGCTGCACTGGATATTCAATCGATCAATCAGCATCTGATTAGACCACTTTGATATCCAGCCTCGTCGACCTGCGTTGGACAGCAATACATTATTTGGCCTCATACAAGATGTGACAGTATTCATCAGTGATAATACCATTTGACGGTGGACGAGATAGATGAGAGAGAGAGAGAGAGAAGAGAGAGAGAGAGAGAGAGAGAGAGAGAGAGAGAGAGAGAGAGAGAGAGAGAGAGAGACGAATACGCTTCATTTTTACGTGACGCTAACAGATTTTGTGTAAAGATGTTATGGTATAGGAATGAATGTCTTACAACGAAACGCACTAATCTTATAGACATAGCGGCGATTAGTTTCGTAGATAATGCCCTTCAGTGCTATACTGTCCATTTACCAAGCCCATGGTGACAGACAAAGGAACCTCACCTCGACAGAGCGTCACCGCAAACCGCATACATCAATGGGCTTCTCTGGCTGTCAGGATCCCACACCTTTGAGATGAACTTTAACTGCCCTTTTATGGTGTTACCAGCTATCTCCCGAGTGACATCAGACCTTAGAGGAAAGGTAAAGAACATTCTACAACCTGGTTTCGTGTATGGGCTGCAGATGTCACGCCGCGATTAACTGTCATCGCGCAAGCACGAACTGCTAGACTCCGAAATATCTCTGTCTTTCTTTATTCCGTGATAGCGAATTAATGGTTGCTGCCTTTGTAATCACAGACTCGCACCATCTTTATAACACCTTTAGAGATCGATATCGGAAAATAACAGATAATAATTTCCTTATAATCTTAAGCTTTGTTGTTGATTAATGTATTTGAAGAATCTATTTTAGAAAGACTTTATTTATAATTTTTTAAGATATACGAATAAGGGAAAAAATACACAGAATTGCTACGTAAAAATTAATTAGAAGAATAAAAGCCGGCAACCGCAACGTGTATGGTACCGAAGACGTCTGTGGCCGATGCTCTAAGTTCAGACTTTACAATGCAAAGCATCAGGAACTTTACAGGACTCAGGCTGTATTGGAATCGCCGGTGATGACAGAGATTTAATCTGACCCTGCTAGATAATGCAATGAGAGCGGTATTTGTCAAATCAGTTTTCTGCAGACATATAAGTTGGCTCGCCTGAACGTCTTGCCCAACAGGCCAGCGTGTTAATATTTAGTACTGAACCAGGTGACCCGACTTCGTTCTGTAGAGCGGTGCGAAGAGAATTTAAAAATCATTTTTGTCTCTTTCTGTTTGTTGGTCCGATTTCTAACCCGTAGATTTTCGACGAGCAGAAAGGGAGCAACATGAGATTCCGTTCTAAATGTTAACATAATGTGGCTTGCTTATTTTCTTTAAAATATTCTTAGATGCCGTGCGATCTAGGCGTAACCGATATATCACGGACGCAAAGCTTTCTACTCCGGTTCAAGCGATATCACGCTGACCGCGGTAGGAGTGAGGTACATATGACCACATAGTTTGCGAAAATTTCGTTAGAGGCGCCACCACCAGATGGCGGTGCGATCTCCTGAACCTTTATCGCAACAACTTTCTCCGGAAGAAACAGCAAAGCGAGCGGCTTCTTTCCTGGACACCTTAAAGCCACGACGTGAGCAAAATAGGACTAATATTGCATCAGTGACAACCGATATCTAAAGAAATATGCAAAAAAAAAAAAAAAAATGGTGATGGAGAACCTTAATGGTTCCATTGGTAGCCGGGTTCGAGATCTGCATGCTGCTCAGTGTGCTACCGAATACTGATTTGTTGAGATCTGTTTCCTTTCTTTGTAAATACACTGTAGTTAATCATTTCACAACCAACTTTACCTGTATACTAAAGGTGCTCATCTTCATTATGATAGTATGGTGACACACCCGCATATTCTACATGCACTGCATTATATACGAAATAATATCTTTACCGTACATTTTACTTAAAGCTACTTATTTACACTCAACTTGCAGAAGATCAATGAGAACGAATTTGTCTATTACGTGTATTCTTCAGTCTGTTTGGAGAGGAATTCGAAGCTTTTTTTCCTTATTAGGTTCCTCGATGTAGCCACATTTCACGTTATCGTGCTTCGGCAGCCCCGTGCGAACTCTCAGAGAATTATGTCGGATTCGCGAGCCTTATATTCACTGACAAAATAGCATCACAGAATAAGCAAAAACACAGGAAGAGGCAGGAGTCGGTGCACTCGTTGCCAGAATTCTTACTGACTTAATGCCTCTTGTGTTCATTTCGGTGCAATACCTTCTATAAGAGCATTAAAGTTCGATCCGCTACTGGAATCTCGAAAATTCTGCCAGGGACAGACTCAGGCTTCGGGATGGATACTTCTAAAGTTGAGCTGTAAAAAAATTAATTAATGACACACATCAAAAAAGCGTTAAGACGAGATCCATTAGGACTACGGGCATAATGATGGCGTCAGGACTCTGTTGGCTTTGTCTTTGATGTAACCTCTGGAGTTTTGTTATACGTATTTTCCAGTCAATTCTCTTTAATCACACTTTTTTTTTTAAATAAATGGGTCTGATATAAGGGGCTATTCTAACTATAAGTAGATACACAATAATTTGTTTATTTCATTGATCTAAGCCTAAATCATCCAGTGAGTATTTGGATGATTCATCTCCCAGTAAAATAGTAATAGAATTTATAAATCAAAAAAGGAAAGAAAAAAACAACAAAAATCCGAGTATGAAGTTATGGTTGCCACGTTAGAATAATCTCGAGTTACGCTTTAAAACGCTGTAAATATTTGTGCGAGACGTTCTCACCTCCGTGAGTCATTTCTTTCTATCTGTTGCTAGTGGTAACACAATAAACACTACGTCCGAGACCAAGGCAGTGATTTATTGTGGTGTGGAGAGAAGAAGCGAGAGCAACAGTCGGTAGATGACCGCCGCCGCCCACCCCAGACGATAAAAGATATATAAATTAGCTTTCTTGAGTTTAAACAAAAGCTTGTTTTCAGTGCTTGTTCTTTTATCCTGTAACGTACTTTCAAGAAGTCGTCGTACACCTTTTGCGACTTGGTTTCGTTGAAGATGCACACGCGGACTGCTAACAGCTTCCAGCCTCTGACAGCCTAGTTTTATGTAAATTTAGAAATCTGACAAGTTAACACGTTATTACTTCTCTTCCTCGTTCCGATGTTTCTTGAGAAGAAACATCAGTTGTTATTGTTCTTCTCTTCTTGCAGAAATACATTTCTCCCGCGGTTTACGGAGATGTCACTCCCTGTCCCACGGTAAGGGGTTTGATGAAGCGTCTGCGCGATAATTGCTACCTTTCACGCTATGTGACTGCTTTGCGAATACAGTCTTTAGCGATTTTAAGTCGATTATTATGAACGGAATGTAAACGAATTTTAGATCATTGACGTCACTGAACATCGCCACAAGTCATAGCCTCATCAATCTATACGAATACCGATCAATGGATCTGCTTTAATTAAACTGACCACCATCAAGTAGAATATTTACATTTCTTAACATATTTTCTCGTGACTGCTGGTTCTCTCTAAGAAGAAAATAGTACATAGTGGAAGTATTCAACGAATTAGCATTTACTGTTTAAGGAAAAATGTCTACTATTTGATGATATTTTAGGAAAAAATAACTCATGCTGCCTTAGTGTTCTTAGTAAAGAATTTTTGTAGTTAAACATTTAGAGAGCAAAGAGACTATATATATACAGTGCCGGACAAAAGAGTTGGGACACTTGCTGTGAAATTGATATTTGAGCTCCCCCGTTTTAACAAACGAATTTAAATACCCATCACATTGTTTATTATATGCACAAGACATGCCTTTACAATGAATAAAAGCAACATATGCTATATGTTTATATTCTCTGGAAAAAATATTTGAATCGGCAATGTCCGATTTGTACCGCGACAAAAGAGTTGGGACATTGAGCAAAACCATAGATTTTTTCAACATTCCAAATTACAATCGAACAAATGCATGGAAATGATCAACTGACTAGTAGTGGGTGGCGTATCCGTGATTTTCGATCACTTCTCGACAATGACAGGGCATGGATTCGACCAAACGAAGGGAGTCGGAATTGGCCATTTCCTGCCAGCTTTTTTCGACGGCCTGTCAGAACTGGTCTTGGTTGAGATTCTTGTGTTTGGCCACTTTGACCTTCAGCTGCTTCCTGGCATTTTCGATTGGGTTGAGATCCGGACTTTGGGGCGGGCAGCGCATGACATCCATTCCTAGTTGGGTGGTGAGGGAAGTGACGACTCTGGCGGTGTGGATCGGGGCATTGTCATGCTGGGAGATGGCAGTGACTAGCATGTTCTCGTCGATGTAGTCGACAACGATATCCCTCAGTAAATTGCAGTAGGGCTGGGCGGTCGCTCTGCCCCTGATCAACTTGAGAGGGAGGGCCTAGTCCCGCCGCGCTCATACACTCCCAGACCATCAACGATCCTCCTCCGGCCTGTACCGTCGATCTGATGTCTTTATATTGTATTTTTCGCCGTGGTGACGTCGAACATATACTCGGCCAGCACTGTGAATGCGCATGATCATTGTTTCATCGGAAAAGAGAACTCTAACCCATTGAACTTTGGTCCAGTTTTTGTGTGCTTTAGCCCATGCTATGCGGATGCACCTGTTCTTGTTGCTGATCAATGGCTTTTTCTGGGTGATTCGTCCATAGAGATTCCCCTGGCATAGACGACGTTGAATAGTGCGACTGGAGACATTGGCTCCATTCAGGGAGGCTCGAATGGACATCGATGTCAGGAAACGATTGGCCCTGGATTTGCGACAAATGAGTCGATCCATTTTCTTGTTACATTTTCGCGGTCTTCCGATTCGCATTTTTGGTTTCGTGTTTCCGGTCTCCTTATACTCCTTCAGAATGTGGTTTACAGTTCTCTTCGGGCAATTGACTCGATCGGCTGTCTCCCGACAAGACAGATCTTCTTGGTGGTGCTCAACTATCAAGTCTCTGATTTCAGATGACGTTGTCTTGCCAGACATGGTGCAAAAGTGATCTTAAATGGTCTTAGATGATGTGATTCTATTCATTTGATCCTTTAAAAATGAATATATTGATGGGAATAAATGTATGCACAGATTTTGTTCACTGTCCAAACTCTTTTGTCGCAGTACAAATTTGACTATGCTAATTCAAATATTTTTTCCAGACAATAGATACACATATGACATTCGTTGTTTTTACACATTGTAAAGGCATGTTTTATACAACTTATGGACAATAGGATGGCTATCTGTATGCAAATGTAAAAATAGGAGAGCTCAAATATCAATTTCACAGCAAGTGTCCCAACTCTTTTGTCCGGCACTGTATATATACCGTCTCAAATTATTGCCCGAACTTACGAAAATACTGTTATCTGTTTTTCAACATTTTTACTACTAATAAAAATATATTATTCTTGCAAGGATGCATAAAAAAATGAGAACAAAGTATCAGAACTTATAATTACGGCGGTTATCACTTTAAGCTGTTTTCATGTGAATAACGGCTGCACGAATCTTGAACACCATGTTTGGTAATATTTCTGAATTTTTTTGCAGCTACCACTGGCTCTTGCATTTATTTTCATAGCCGCTCCACGTCTTTCGGATCTTTCATCTTGCCTGTTCGATTTACGTAATCTCCCACGAAAGTTCGGTAGTGTTCAGGTCTGGAGATTAAGGGAGCCGAACACATTGTGTTATGAAGTCCTTCCTTCCGATTCTTTTCCGAAAAGATATTGTGTATTGAATTTTGCAGAATGCTTCGAATAGTTTATCCTATTACAATTTTAACCCCTTCATCTATGAAACGATGCTCTGAGAGGATCGCACGGCTACGTAGAATATTGTTATCGGATTGTTCTGAGAATTTCTTTAAATTGTAGCAACTCGCCAGTCGAACAGCCAACAAAACAACCCCACACTTCCACTATGATGCTCAACTCTGGACGAGACACAGATCTTATAATTTTCTTCTAACGTTTTGTTGTCTCTTAGGATCAAATATTCCAAACCTGCCCTCAATCCTGCTTTAATACGCTGTACCGTCGCTCCAAGGTGTTGTTCTGGTGTTGCATATTCCACGAATGTGGGCCTTTCTTTTGATCACGTTAAATGAAAAGCTTTCTAGTTGCTACTTACCCGGCAGTCCAAACTCTCTTAATAGTCTTCTGGTCGAAACTCTTTAGATCCACACCGCTAATCGTCTCGCTTATGCGGTGCTGTTATTAACAGAATTCTCGGAGAATATCTCTTTGGCCATTTAATAGTTCTGAACTACTTATGGCAAGCAACACCAACAAATATTCCGAAATTATTGATATTGCATTATTATAATGGCGTTGTGGTAGTACCGTGGTTATTTTACCAGGCTACTGTCATGGAAAGCCCGAGTTCGATTTCCAGCTTAGAACGTTTTTGATTTTGTTCAACTCCCTGTTATTATTTCTGTCTCTTTTCTTCTTCTTCAGACAGCGGCGTTGGCTTTCTCGGAGTACTCCGATATTCTCCTCATCTGAAAATTAAGATTTCTAATAGAAACTTTCTGCTGTGGCTACATTTACCAGCACCCAAAGGTAATCATGGCAACATGATTTATTACCTTTGGGTTTGAAGACGCCGCCATTCAGATATATCGTATCATTATAAATTTTATAGATCTTCTGATGGCGGAAGATGTAGATTGCTGTTATAAACTATTGATTTTCCCCCTTTTCCCTGCATTGTAACTTGCAAAGGCCCAGCTTATTATGTCTTTCAGCATAACAACATAATTAATGATTTCTATCGTCTCTAAATTATCACATATCTCTTTTTCCAAAGTTATCTAAAATATTTCCAATAAACAATACAAGACTTAAGAGAAACTATTGATACGTTAATAAAAATCGACGGAAACCCCTTGATGTTACAGGAAGTTTCTGTTTTTGTTTTTTTTTTTAAGTACTTTCTTTTTAACTGCGGAATTGTGGGATTACTTCCTTTTTTTGCTTGAGTCAATTTGTCATCTCTCGATCTAATTCCAGATGAACATGTACCCTAACTTGATTTCTAATAATTCTATTTTATGAATTTTGGTGTGGAACCCGATATTCTCATATAATTTAAATAATTCAGATCATCTCTTTCTTTTGTTAAAATATATTCGATAGTTTATTTGATCCCTGTCTCTAAAAAAAACAACTGAGCATAGTTTTCACTTTGAACAAGTTTTTTCGAGTTAAAATCCATTCAGCCTTTCATCTTTAGCTAGATTCCATCGGCAATATATTTTAAAGAAATTGTATTAAATCTAAATTATTCACTATTCTTAAATCCGGTCCCCTTTTCACAGCAGCTTACAGCTGAGCTCATTTCCATACAGCTTTCGTGAACGATCCCGGAGTAGTCTAAAAATTTCCCTTTGATCCTGGAGGGAATATTTCAGCAAAAGGTGAGAGGGCTTACAACCAAGAATAAAGTCGGCTTGAAGCTCTTTAGACGATGCGAAAGCGAGATGCTGTTGAGGGTTCGCGAAAGTCAAATGAGTGGAAATTGCATATTTACTAATAAGAATACGAATGGTTATCTTTTTTTACAACTTATTTAACAGAACTGCTTTCATCACTTACGGTGATAATGTAACGCGTTCCCCGTTTCTACAGAATTCCGGAAGGTCTTAAAAAAAACAAATAAAAAAAAGGGAGCCAGGAGTATTTACTTAATCCACTATAAAAGCGGCTTCTCTGAATGGTCTATAACATGGAAAATGTTTCACCACTGCATTATAACTGCAATGTCGCTGGGAGGTGGGGGGGATTCCCCATTATTTAATAATGTTTACATCAGAAAAGTTCTGGCGACATTTTGTCAGCATTCGTCAAAGACGGTAACGGGAAACCGTCTTGACCGTTCCTCTCTCCCTGGCGTGGCTCCGAGCCAGGTATCTGCCCGTAAGGAGGCTACTGATGGAGATGATGAAGATAATGATAGCGTGTAAATCCGGATTAATGATCCTGTACACCGCGCACGCAACACCGACATTAGCTAGACTTCGAACAAACTAATGTTCTTCCAGAAAATTATCAATCATCGTCAAACCGTCGGCTCTTTAAAAAGTAAATGATGCAAGAGATTGTTTCCAGCTTCATTCGACAGCTGTTTTTTTCTTTTTCTTCCGCTTCCTCAACAATACGAACGACTAGAAAATGTTTTCAAAAACTGGCGACATTACAGCAAAACATATGCCCACTGAAAGGAAGCATCAAAGAGAGAAAGCAAGAATTGTTTTCCTTTACGAGGTTTTCATTGTTAATCTCCTGTTTTCCAGCCCGATCACCGAACAATAGTATTTTGGCTGCCTTCCTTGTGTGGGGCGGAAGCTATCATACAACATCCGCAGACCGTGTTTGCGTACTAAGCTTGATAAAATCACTCGGTATTCTAACATTGGTGACTCAGTATCATTTATTTCTTTACTGTTTTACGTGGCTTTAAAAAAAAAAAAAAAACTTTCTGAAAGAGAAATAGGAGAAAAAAATCTGCACAGTTTGATGAGAACTGAACATTTATTTTAGACTAACTCAGCGTTTGACGCTGACCAAACACCGGTCTACTGATCGCCGTCTGACGTGCAGTATCAATAATCGAAAGTTTTTTCCTATAATTATGTTCCTGCCAACTTAGGCAGTGATTGACGTTTTGTTACTTTACGTAAACCTTCATCTTTAATAAAACAAACGTCAGATCCTATTATCTTTTCAATTAACCCTGCTCGACCGTGCGCTGTCGTTACACCAGCTTTGGATCGGAAGATGAGATCGGTTTAAAAACGCCTAGTTTGTTTTACTGCTGATGTTGACCATCAACGACCATTTTCTCTCACCATCAAAAAAAAAATAAAAACAGGAAGAATTTCGAAGTTTACTTGCACAGCAGAAGGCATTCTCCGAATTTGGACATCTTTAAAATAACTAAGCGTTTTACTTAATTGTAAAGAAGAGGAATAGCAGAGCGAAGCACAATAACCGTTCCTTTCTGGTTCTTTAAAATAAATCTGCCCATTGATTTTAAACGGTTTGTTTTGTAGGCACGCAGGCTTCAGTTTGCTTCCTGCTCAGTCGCCGATGGTTTCTACTTCATTAAAATGAGCACTTGAGCACAGCAAAGTCCTTTATTAGGCGATCTACACGGGGCTGCATTTTAAATCAGTCGCGTTCTTCAAACGTAAAGTCCATTTTTACTTCCTTGTTCCTCTCGCGTTGGAGACCAAGATCTCGGAGCTATATGGATAACTGGTCTCTTAATGCTCAACAAGTCTTTGGCGTATTGTTAGAGAAAAAGAGTTCCAAGGATTGATAAACTCGCACAAACTCTGTGCGTGTATTACAAGAAACCATCAGCAGCTTCCACGACCACCGTCGCGAGAGGGAGCAAACGTCAAGAAGGTAAACATCAGTATAAATTATTATGCAGATGTCCACGCTAAAATTACTTAAGTAATTAAGTTGCTATATGACAAAATAATTTGGACATTATAGAAATTCTTGTCGCGCTTCTTAAATGAAAACACCGTTTTACTTATGAAGAAGTCGATCAGAAATCACAGCGGAGTGAGGCAGTTAAATCAACACCACTATCCGCTTGTGATGTTTAGAGAGTAAATATTTCAAAATCAACTCATCTTTTTCGGCGAAACGTAAATTTTCTCCTCGTGTCAACCGTTGATAGTCGTCGGATTGGGTTGAGGAGATAGCGTTACGCAAACAGTTAGCGGTCGCTGCTTTTCTTAAATGCTAGGTCTTCTCACGACGGCCACGTCCGGAAAACCTGAGAGACGAGCTACCGAACTTCAAACACTAGACTCCCATTGATTTGACAGCGGAAAACCGAGTTAAAACTGTAGAGGCGGAAATCATCTGCTTGGAAAAACTGTTGTATCGTTGAGATTAAATTGAAATGTTGCCAGTTCTTTCTGGCAAAATATTCTTGGAGTAAAGAACCAAAATAAAAAAGAGAAAGAGAGGTTAGATGTGGATGTTGGGCTGTGGGGTAACAACTGTGAGAAAATTAAAATTTTGCTACTCCTCCGCCTTCAGATTTGAACTAGTCTGTTGCCCATGACAGTCTGATAAGCAAGAGGAGGAAGTCCTTTCACATATTGAGCACGATTCTTCTGCTAACTTATTTTCCTTCAATGCACGTCAGGCTCGTTATCGACTCTGTTTCTAAGCGAGTTTCCTTGGTAATTGTATTTAAGCAACCGATAATGTAGTCCTATTCCAAACTTGTCTACTTTCTGGTTCTAGGTACACGTCGACCGACTCTCTCTCCCTCTCTCTGTGAGTGATTTCTCTCAGTATTGACGTTACTTCTCTGTGTACTGATGTCATCTCTCTCTCTCTCTGTATTGATGTCAGCTCTCTCTGTATTGACGTCAGCTCTCTCTGTATTGACGTCATCTCTCTCTGTATTGACGTCAGCTCTCTCTGTATTGACGTCAGCTCTCTCTGTGTACTGATGTCATCTCTCTCTCTCTGTATTGATGTCAGCTCTCCTGTATTGACGTCAGCTCTCTCTGTATTGACGTCATCTCTCTCTGTATTGACGTCAGCTCTCTCTGTGTACTGACGTCCTTCACCTCTCTGTGATTGATGTCGCCTCTCTCTCTTATTGATGCCTGTCTGTGTACTGACGTCACCTCTCTCTCTCTCTCTCTCTCTCTCTCTCCATTCGTTATTGTATTTTTGACTTACAAAAAACAGAAAAACATTTATTTCCTTTATAAAATACACCAAGTCTTTTCCAGCGTGACTGAAAGATAATTAAGAATTATTAATCATTAATTTTGTCATTTTAATTTTCCAGCGTTAGTGGGATGTGAGGTATGATTGATGACACTTTTCTTGACTTCCCGTCTTGGTTTTGGTCTTCTCGTCGCCATGGTAACCGAGAAATTGTAGGAGAGTAAACATAGCGACGAAAAACTTAGAAAAGAAACCGCAAACATACTGGAGTAATGTCAACCTTTCTTCCCAAAACAGAATAAATTTAAACAGCTCGTTTTTTATACCGTAGTTAAGCGCTATAAATCAATCGACAGCTGGGAAGTCCATTTTTGAGATATTTGCAAAGAAAAAGAAACAAGAATTTCATTTTTTACCTTTCATGAATATATCTTTTTTAAGATAGCAGAAGTGCGTGACTTAAAAAATAACAATTAACTATTAATACATTGTTAGTTGCATACAGAAAGTTAATCTAAGTCAAGGAGACTATCCCGAGTAGACAACAATTACTGTCTTTGACTTAAATGTTTATCTATTTAATGTTCTGAAAACCTTAACGTCTGCACTGCATCAAACACCACTGTCGTCTGCAAGACTTCATTTAATATAAAGAGAAAAGGATAGGAACAACCGCTCGGATAATGTTTGCCAAGAATTCTCTTTTAAATTTATAAACTGTTTCAAACAATCTTACCTACAAACAATTATTGTTAATGTTTCGTTTAAAAAGAAGATATAAGAAATTGTGGCGGACGCTAAATTTGGCCGATTTAGTGAGAAACAAGTGAAGGTCAGGGTTTAATTAGAAATTAAAAATGGAAGTTAATGAATACGAAACAGTAAACATTAAAGACTTATAGGATGAACCTATGGTCTACCACTTAATGAACACCAGCATCTAGTTATCTTGGTTATGATAAAATAAGCACTAGCAATAACTACGTAAAAAATTGCTGAGATGAAGATTCTAAATTTTGAATTTCCAAGACAGAATTATTTCACTCGCTGGACATTGGCATTTGTAGATGAGGCAACTGGGCATAACACGAGAGTTCTCAGTATCCAATATGGACGCCACTCGCAATGGCACATGTATGAGATTTGCATCTTATCTTCTGGCATATGAAACGTATGCGGGCTACAAGAATGGCGTTCTTTCCTGTCTGCTGCGGGCTGCTGGTGTTGACGCCATGCTTGGATACATTTTGTGCTCCTTGCCACAGACGCATTTTGAGTAGCTAATAAGAAGCGAAACCGTATATGATGTAACCTTATCTGTTAGTCCTGAGGAAAGCAGTAACATTATAATAGAGTGGTTGGCTGCGAGCATCGATTTCCACCGCTTTTCCCAGTCTTCCGAACTCTCTAACTTAAAATTCTCTAATTATCGACGTAATAAAAAAGTTTGTAGCTGTAGTATTTTACCGGAGTGGAACTTCAGTATGGCGAACTTTCTGCCGGTAGATCCCACTGCTCAGAAATCCATTGTTTTGCAGAGGTTTCCGTATCACGTCGCACTGATGTACAATAGATCCGGTGTTTGATTGGCTTAGAAATAATTGCCTCTCTTTGTTTTTCGTTGTCGAATTTAACGGAATACACGAAAGTGGTTTGAAATCTTGTCTAATAATAATAATAATAATAATAATAATAATAATAATAATAATAATAATAATAATAATAATAATAATAATAATAATAATAATAATAATAATAATATGATAATAATGATAATAATAATGATAATAATAATGATAATAATAATAATAATAATAATAATAATAATAATAATAATAATAATAATAATAATAATAATAATAATAATAATAATAATAATAATAATAATAATAATAATAATATAATAAGCTGGTTTTCCTGGCTTAATGACTTGTACTTGACATTTAACTCTTCAAGTTCTAAACTATATCCAGCATACGTTTATCGAGTTACCCAAGCAGAATGGGAATTACCTCAATGCGCCTGCTATAGACGGCATAACTTAATTTTCTGTCATTTCTCGGTGAAAAACAAATTATTCAAAGCTCTAAGAAAATATAATAATTAAGTTTAAAAAATAAAGCAAAGTTAATGGAAAGAAAATAAATGCAATAAAAAGAGACAGCATTAATATTTTCTTCGTCTGTCAACATAATCGTGATTAGGAAATTGATAAATATTCATGTTTCTACATTTAGTAGAGTTTTAATATTTGGGGAGGTGGGTTGGAAATATATTGAATGCCTTTTATGGATAAAACAAGGATAAGACAACACTCGTCAAACTGACGTTAATTGATCAAACCACAACAGACATGCGTTTTCGTTATTAGCAATCGGAAAGAAGAGGAACATATTTACTAATGAGATGTCATCAAGAGTTAGGGGGGGAGGTAACTGACGTGGTAAATTAAACCTTGACGCTGATTGAAAAATTCATGGCTAAAAACCGCAACAACAACAACAACAACAACTGGGATAAAGAATACCAGCTTGACAAAGACTAAAATTAGTAAATGATTTGATAGTTTGACTACGAGAAAGTACTTTTAGAATACGTAAACCCTGTCTGTCTAGCTATTCTGACAGGTCATTAGTTAAATAAATGGGGTAGCGCAGTTCACTGGATCTCACCTCCAGAACAATCTGGGAATACGGTCTGGTATCTACCGGGAAAATATGTTTTGAGCCGCTTTAATTGACTATTGTTAAAAAAAATACAAACAACGAGAAGATGACTTTGGTTAAAGCAATTAACATCCAGGAACTGGTGGTGAATTAATGACAGCTTTTGAATGAGGAGTCTAACGGGATTCGATGGTGAAAGGAGTGCTACGACTTCAAAATAAGCTAGCGAGTGATCCATTTCACTGCTAAATGATCACCTCCTTGGGATGAGACGTCTTTTTGGCAACCGGTTACACCGCAATACACCGATTTAGTTTTGGTTACTAAGTACAGTTTAGCTCTTTATAGCCAAGAATTACTTTCTTATCTCTTCGTAATAACTTAAGTAAACTAGAATAGTATTTATTTATTCAGTTAAGCCACAATCTTTTATGTAATAGGCACCAGTGGAAAATAAAGAAATTCCTGTAAATTTGATTCTTTGTTTTTAAAAAAAATTCATTCTTTGTTTAGTGCGATTTCATCGATTTACAATTCTTGACACTAAAACGTTTATCTGATATAAAGCCGAGCTGAACGTTTAGTCCATTTGTAGTGACAAATCTAATATTTTTAAGTCTCAATAAACCGAAAGCATTTTACTGTAAGTTAGTTATATAGAAAGTTGAGTAGTGAACCAATTCAAAATATTACCAATACAAAGATGGCTACATTTGGTTGATTTTTAAAAAAGAACAGACAGATGCATATTCTTCTAGAAGAAATAATTCATACTACCTTCCTGTAATGCAAAGTAATCAGATAGGCGGTGGCAAAATGATTAGAATATTGGACTGTCGACCAGAGTTCGTGTTCCTATCCGGATCGGTTTACGTGTGTCGCATGGTTCCTTCTCCTTCCTCTTCACCAGCCAGTGCCAAAATCGGCACTTAAGAACCTTGCGGCGTAAAGTAACGCCCTCTATCGGATAACCGCGGCACAAATGGTAAACCAAAAATAAAAAAAAAAATTCAAATTAAAAGAAAAGCAATTGAGATAATTGTTTGATAAACTGTCGCTCATTCAGAATTGTTATTTACTACTCGATTTTTAAAAAAAACCAAAGTACTCTAGGATTACATTTAGATGCTACCTTCTACTGCGTTAGAAATGGATGTGTTACCCTACTTCAGTATGGAGTAGTTTTCATTGTCAATCGTTATTCAGACATCGTAACTCAACTTTCAGATAATCTTTATTTCGGGGTTTCCTCGGCCGAGAGTCAATAATTCCGAATGAAACCCTAGAAGATTAGATGACATCGCTGTTGCCATAAATCCACTGAACAGTTCTGCCTGGTGACTTTACGCTACTTTGATATTTCGATTTGCTCTCGTATTTTAATGGAAATGGTTAGCGGGTGAGAGATGGTTTAAAAACTCCAGCTGGCTACAGGATACTTGACGATGATGGAGGAAAAAGCGACAAGTCGTCATCGTCACGTACGCTCCGGAAATTAACTTCTTCATAATATATAGGGAGTTTTTTATCGTCGCTTTCCCGCTGCCTGTCGAGACGAGAGAGAGAGAGAGAGAGAGAGAGAGAGAGAGAGAGAGAGAGAGAGAGAGAGAGAGAGAGAGAGAGAGAGAGAGAGAGAGAGAGAGATGACGAGAGAGAGAGAGAGAGATGACGTCGGTACAGAGAGACATGACGTCATTACAGAGAGGAGAGACATGACGTCATTACACAGAGATAGATGATGTTCATTACAGAGAGAGACATGACGTCATTACAGAGAGAGATGACGTCATTACACAGAGATAGATGATGTTCATTACAGAGAGAGACATGACGTCATTACACAGAGATAGATGATGTTCATTACAGAGAGAGACATGACGTCATTATATATATAGAGAGAGATCTGTTACCATGCAGCATTTGTTCCCGAAAGTAAAGCTGTGAGCATTGTACACTGCTGTCTTAGTACAGAAAGAGGAATAAGATTAGGCGATATAAGGATCATTAAGACTTTCGAAACATTTCATAGGAAAAACCAAGCCTAAAGTTTCCTTTGTGCCATTTTGCTTCTACCTGGTGGCAGATGAACGTGCTAGAAAGTTGAAAATAACCGATATAAAAACAGGTAGTCTTTGTTAAATCTGCGATCATAAACGATCATATCTACTTCTGAAATAAATAAACCACGCAGCTACCGAAATTAATTAAATAAAATTAAGTTAATTGCATTTATTAATTATGAAATGTTGATAAAGTATATGCATAAAGCCGTTCTAAGGAAAGCACATGGGCACTCACCTGTAATATAGTGTAAAAGCAAAGTAAATACATAGATCTGTGAAGGTGTCCAGTGGTCGACTGCTGTAGTGTGGGACCAGTTTGGCTTGACGGTTCTCTCTAGCAGAGTTTCTGCTGAACTAACTAGCTGCCATGGTTTCCTCCAAATATTGAAATTTCCTTCCATATGTAAAAAAAAAAATCTACTATGGCTTTCTCGGTACATTCGGCGGAGGCTACGCAAGTAACTCTTGATTATCTTGCATTTTGACCACCTCTCAAGTACCCCACCCCTTACTTCCTGGACTGTCTCTAGGTGGACTGCTGGGGCACCAAAGCTGATATCCTACACCTGCCTCACTGCTGTAAGATCCAAAGTCAGGAGAGGCGTTTGACAAGGAGAAATGATCTTCGGGTAAAACGATTCCACGGAAATACAAGAATAAAAGGATAAGCACGATTCACGGAGGCTTTTCCGAAGATTATTAAACTGCAATTCACTTTTACCACCGGCATAATCACCTTCCGCCCCTGCATGTCCTGGTATGATATCGCTGAGCCCGGCGGCGGACAGCTCCCATAATTAAAATCACACGTGGTCGTTGCTCGGGCGATTCGCTTTGTAAACCACAACCGCGACATCCGTCATTTAATCAAGGGTCAACCACCAGTCTCGTCGCGTGGGATATCTCGTTATTTAAAATGTACCGTAAAAAAAAAAAAAAAAAAAAAAAAAAAAAACTGCCACGCAGGGATCAGAATGAGGAGCAAGTCGGGGCTAGGGTGCGGGCAATCGAAGGGAGACGGATAAAATCCAACGAGGGCGATAAATGACCTAGAACACCAGTGTGGACTTTCAGACATTGCTGAAAGTAGACAACCATAAATTAGTAAAATAAGTGCTTTCACTTATTATTTACTTTATTATTGGGGAAATAATTAATTCTCTATGAAGATTTCAATCATTTGCGTCTTTAAATTAGTAACTTCTCAAGAGTAAGGACATTAGACTCTAGGATAGCTGTGACATTAACACCAGTACAGTACCGCTTACACGTGTTCTCTGCAATTATTCACAATACCTGAGCAACAACCAAAATTAACTTATGTTAATGGACGCAATAGTCATTATTTAAATAGGAAAGCAAAATTTCAAAGAGGAATAAAATTAACCCAACGTGATGTCATTCTTCAAGAGATTTGATTCTGCTGCTAAAGTAAAATTAGATTAATTACAAACTGAATATTTGGCTCTACTTCATTTTCTAAAAAAACCTCTCCATGGTATTAGAAGATTCTGGAAAGCAGCAATGACATAGATAAAGGCAGTACCAATACTCCATTGGAAATACAGCGAGTTGTGGCGTTGCTTTTGTACATCCATTTTCTTTGATTTATGTTACCATGAGGTGGTATACAGTAGAACCATAGAATTATGTACAGCCAACAACCTCATTCTCAGTATTACTATTACCATCATTTAGAATATCTGATTAAAAAAGACAAACGAGACCGTAGTCTCCATCTCCACTTTCGCAGCGTGCTCGATCTCGAGTGAAAATTACTGCCGTATTGCAGTGCACATTATAAATTCCTTTTAAACAAACTTGCCAAATGTACGCATTTTAAGATATCTGTTAGCCAAATCCGGAATGCGTCGACTTTCCAGAAAAGATTACGATGGGGGCTGACAGGTAATCAATATCGATTACCTGCCTGTCGGTTTGCAACAATAGCTGTAAGCAACATGCCGTTTCTTCGGAATGGACTTTAACTAAATTCGCCGATCATTTCTGAGTGATTATGCTGTTTAGATTTTTGCAGAGCTAACAACGCGAACTCAATCTTTATTTAACAAATAATTGCCCAAAACAATGCAACGTAGTCATTTGTTGTTGACAAAGTCTTTCTGCTACCGAGAGGACAGATGAAAACTTTTACTTCGCTAAATTGATGGCGCATGCGGGTTACTGACGTCTGTAGGCTGTAACTTGGGAAGCAAGAAGTATTTTCTAATATCAAGAAAGCTAATTAATACATAATTCGTGTTTAAGCGAAATAAACAAGAAATACTGCGATGAATATATTGGTTTTTCAGAAATCTAACAATAGCATTATACTTGATCTTATACCAGTTTCTAGTGTATTTAGATTCCTTTGTAACTACTGGAAACGGACATTTTAGAAAGATGCCCCGTTAATGGCTTGGCTGATAACGCGACACCGTTGATGATGGATTCTCTTATTCACCATCGAATATCTTCAAGCGGGGATCTATGGCAGGGGAATTGCCAAGCTGAAGCTACTATATAGATAAGTGTTAACTATGAGATGACTTTTTTAACGTAAGGTTTAGTTAAGGGGCTTATTTGGAACGGCTACTCGCTCACACCACTATTTTAGAAGGGAGATTTTCACGAAGCATAACGGACTTTCATATCCCCTTAACAGAACTAGCGGGGCTACAGGCTGGGGTTGCAGATCGCCCACATTTACTCTCTGTATGTCGTTCAGTTCCGGAGAATGGATCCGGTAGGAATTGCTCTACATGCTGTGAGTGAACTTAAGTTTTCTCCATTAACATCGTGACTTCAAAGCGTCTGCACGCCATCCATCGAGGGATCCTTTTTACTATGTGATCCATTATCTATGCGGTATTTTGAAGCGGGGGTTGGTGGGGAAAATAACATTGTCTCTAGCGGCATCTCCACTTGAAACTACGCGATTAAAGATGTAACCCTTTGAATACCAAAAAAAATAATTTCTTCATTATACCAGCATGCATTTTTTTACTTGGTACCATCAGCAGTGAACACTCAAGATTATATCCAATTTGTATTATATTACCTTTTACTCCCACATCTAAGCTGAATTAAAAACAGCAGTTTAGGCAACTGAAGATATATATATATTTTTTTTCTCTTACAGCGGAATTAAGACTGTTACCTACATAATTCTGAATCTACTTACAGCAACCACCTGAAAACTCTTCCAAACAACGCAACAACAACAACAACAAAGAGAAACCGAGCAAGGTCTAGAGGAAGTGACGTCACAGCCGAACAGTTTCCGTCCAGGTATAGTCACAGAAGCAGCACAGAGATGAAGAGTAAACTGGCTTGCGAAGACTTATTTAAAGAGTGAATTGACGCGCCTTTGTGGGTGCGTATTGAAGTTTATCCTAAAAATGGCGATATTTTCTATGAAAACTTTAGGAATAATTGAGTTTTCTAAACCCCCAGCGCCATTATGAAGATTAGAGATGTAAAAAAAAACAAAATGGCGAAGATTAGCTTTCATGAGCTCAAAGCAGCTAGAGATGTCAAGTCAGATTAGTCAGGGTACAGGACTAGGGTTCTGTTCTGAGAGTAAATTCTTTCTGATTAAAGCGGTGTAGAACGAAATACCCAACATTGTTTTTGTAAGATGTACTGTGTTTACGCGAAGAAATAATTGATAATATACAACGGTTTTCTTTTTTAAAAGCCATTTTTAATCCACCTAAAAATTGATAGTGTTTTTAAATATGCTTAATACTAATTTTGGCCTGACTATCGCGATCTTTGGGCGATGGTGTCGATCTATAGCTTCTGAATGAGCGACTTTACACTTCCATAGTGTGACCCGCTGAGACAGGGGCCTAAAATCTGGCCTTACACCGGCATGTAATGCGTGAGCGGTGCGGTAGTTAAGTGGTTAACCCGCAAGACCGCGCCGAGTTTGCTTCCAATAGGAACGTGTCCCAAACCGCTCCTGGCGGGCTTACTTCTCAAGTTGGCCTCGCGGGCCCAACTCTCTTATTTTGTGCTTTCCCCCTGCTCGAACCAAAGGGAAAGTGGATTCTAGAGACCTGAAGGCAGCAGCTCCTGCAATAATCTCAAGGACTGCAATCATCACTAGCCTACAGGTCTGCTCCTGTGGGCAGGTCACGATTAGTCGTTGTATGCTTAGGATAAAATCGCGCCAGTAATTAAAAACAGAATCTCTGTAGATCCGCGGCCGACCGATATAAACGACCATTTCCTTCCTTTATTCTTAAACATCAGTTTCAGCGATACTCCGATCATAATTATTCGGCATATATTTTACAACTCGTAGTTTTATATTTTCTTCTAACTTTTTTTTTTCCCCAGAGAATAAATTATTATCATTTCTTTTTTTCTTCTCTTCGCACTGCGAATATGTCTGGTGTTAATAGCCATGTTGGCTAACGTCAGCATGTTCAGACGTAAGATGGCATTAACAGGGAAACTATGCCAAACTTAAACTTGTTCTGAATTAGATAGCAACAACAACCAAAGGAAAAAAGAAAATTTAATTCTGATTGACCATGTTGTCATACTTGGTGGCCGGCGGATAGGGAGGGACCTTCACCACCTAAGAGGGAGAGGTTTACTAAGGGGGTGAAGGCTTTGTGGATAACTCTTGACTGGTCGCCGCCGAAAAGATTTCCAGCCATACCTGGGTCACCTGATTGGTCTCCACCTTAGCCCCTTCTGTAGATGTAATTTTCCAAAGATCTTATCTGGGAAGAATGTGCCGGATTCTTCCGGCATGCAAATTGGGAGAAAATAATCCACAGGGAATAAGAGAAAACGTTAAGATATGGGAACGTCTCGAACACTTCTCTTTAGTTATCGCGATGCTATTTAAACTAAACTGACAAGATTCTAACCATTCACTGACAACTTCGAGTGAGAGCTCTCGGACAAAACCAACGCATTCAACATTTATACGACATTTAAATTAAAGAAAAGTGGACTAACCTTTTTTTTTCTCCCTAAGATTAAGAACGGAAAACTGTTCCGTAATATAGACTGATGTACGTATCGTGAGCAACAATCGTGCATTATTTACCAGTAATCTACGCGGCTAACGTCAGCAAACACATATCAGCTTCCGGTGTCACGTGAAGACCTTTTGCGCCGTGAAACGACTACTGCCGAGTAGCTTTCGTGGGTCTTTTGCGGTCCCCGCTTCTACAGAACTTGCGACGGTTCGACGTCAGGAGGTCTGCCTCCTGGAACACGTGACTGCAGCAATGTCCGCCTAAATCGCAATCGCAACATTTCGAGGGCGCACAGGCCTATCCTCGGATCTGCAACCCACGTCTTTCGCGCACTGGGTTTTTCGGTCACCGAGGCCGACACGGCAACAAGTGACGACCTTGTGGATTGGAGACCGTTCTTTGAAAATAAAAATACTATTATTGCTTAATTTGGACCATTTAGGCCATCATCAAGAATATCTCTTGCCATCGCTGACATCGTAGTGCAGTGGCGTTACTTGGGCTGCGTGAACCGGGGAACGATATCCGGACACGTCGATGGATCTGTTCTCTGTTAAGAAGCAGATAACGTTTCTGTACGTTCCTATTTAGATATTTCTTCCTAGTTTCTCGCTGAGGCCGAATTAAGAAAAAAAGAAAGAAAAAAAAACGAAATTTCGTTAGTAGTTCTGAAGGCTTTTAAAAGTATTATTAAGAATCTCATGGAAAGCTGCTGGAATATCTCGCTATCCGATCCGAATGCACAGGGTAAGATTCCGCTCAGGTTGACTTGTGGGAAATGTGTTCCGCTGTAGCGGAAAAAAACATCGAAAGCTCTACCGATATCGGGGGTTCATAATTGAAGCCCATCCACTCCTCTCATGCGGGCTGATAGATTAGCCGCGACTTCGTGTCATCGCAGGTTCGCCTCGCGGCGATACGACCACGCATCACACACCACACTAACTTCCCAGTTTTTATTAAATCGCTCCCGCCGAGCTCGACCCGGGGTCGTTTTAATGATTTTTCCGAATCTTTTCTCTAACGAGCGAACACATGGTGCCGAAATAAAAGAAGTGGTTTGCCTCGAATGTCCACGATACCTTAGACCCAGAGATAAAAAACCAAGCAGCTGGAGTAACGATTCTGTTAATCGGTGATGAAGAGAGCAGATGTTTAGAGAGATGTCTGCGAGGACGCAGATATCGATTAGGAAACACAGCTGCCATGTATTCTGCTGGTGAGTTTGTTTTCTTCTGCTTGAAGGGCCGTCCTTGCTACTTCGACTGGTTAGCTGTTACCTTTTAAGAGAAAACGGCAATCTCAGGAGCCTGTCTCATGCTAATTGGTTTCCTTCCCGCAGCTCATAAACTTAGGCAGTTCTTCGAAGTATTGCTTTCTATATTTATTCGCTCGAACGTCGATTTTTTAAAAAAAAAAAGAAAGAAAGGAAGGGACCGTAACTTCGAACTGCTCAACTTTGGGGAGACACAAACCCGGACATAATTTTATGGTTTCGCGTTCAAATGAACACCGTTTTTTTTCTTTTTTTTTTAAATAAACGACTCAGTCACGCATAACATGTATTACAGCCAGCGTTTCCGGGGAGTCCCTCGACTGAGGCCCCTTCTTCGAGCTGCCTGGCATGCAATAAAAAACAAGCAAACGAAAGAAGTAGATCTGGGCTTTCTTTGTGTTGTTCCTAAATAGGTCTTCTTTTCCTCCATTTCCTGGGTTCAGCCTAACTTTTACACACACACACACTAACTTTTACACACACACACACACACACTTCCGGTGGTGTAGATGCACGATGTTACTTTATTCGGCAGCCCCTTTTGCTTTCTAGTCCAAGATGACCGTGTACCGTCCGCTGGTGTCATCATAACCAAGTCGCTTCTCTCCGCTAGGTGGCCGTGGTGTCGTCTTCACATTGACACCCAACTACGATTCAATGTATATAATCGCTATATGTGTTGAGATCTTACCGAAACTCTTTGCTATCTTTAGATACGTCTAATATTTAAAGGAATGTAAATATTCCAATTATTTTATTCACTATATTTTGCTTATTATTTATAAATAAATAGCAATTATTTTTTGACGGAGACGAGTCAATAACACAACATCCTACTCTTTAATTGATGAAAATTCATTTTAAATGATTAGAATTTACTAAATCTTGAAAATTGCTCTCTATTTTTAATTTATGACAACCATAAAAATAATTTTATCTTGCTATTTTTCTTTTAATTATTAGATTATCAACTCAGCTTCTGTTAGAGTTTAAGTGGAGTTAATTAACAACACCATTCATATTTCAAAGGGGCGATAATCCCAGTTTAGCTAGTGAAAATCACTTAGATAAAATGGTGGCATATCCGGTTTTCACATACCGCTTGTAATTCTGCTTCTCACAAAACGTTGATTTTGTTTAGCTGTATAAAACTTACAGATATGAGAAAGAATTAGCCAGGAGATGAGTGGAAAGAGCAAGGCGATGTGAGGGCACGTACAAGCCATGCATAGCGGACATACAGGGAGAGCGGGATCCACTTCACGAGCAGTTTGTTGGATCACCTCTTCAATCGTCAAGGTTCTCTGTGCCGCTTGGATCCAGAAGACGTCGGACCAGGGTGAGGAGTCGTACAAGGCTCAGGTCGGTGCCTGCTAATTCTGCTGGTCGAAAAATTAAGTTTCTGGACCGTCTGAAGGTCACCAGTGATCGGGGGATCGCTAAGGACACGCGGAATACAATCGGAAACACTGAAATAGTCTTAGGTTTTCCCGATGGACTCCCCAGTTGTGTGTTATCCATCACAGCAGGTTCTATTTTACATGCAGTGTCATTGAGGTTCACTTGCTCAAACACGTAGGCGACGTCTCCTTGTATTACGACTTGTAACACATTCTAGCCAAACTCATGCGTACTAGAGATATTTAAATTTTGCTCCGGGTAGAGAAAATCAATTTCTAACTAATTTTTACTAATATGTCATCTTAAATGTATTGTTGTTGGCATGAAGTTTTCTAATCTAATAAAATCTATTCAATTATGCAAATAAAACATAGCATATTCTGTATTACTGGAATGCGTGGGTGGGCGATATACTTTATAATTAGATATAACATTTTTCTGTCACGAATTTTATTACGTTAGCATGTCCTTTACTTAACAAACGAAGAATTTAATATAATTTACATAGATTAAAAACAAAATGTACACTAAATGAATCTCTACGACACATTTCTGCCAACATCTGCAGAAGTGGGTGCACTGGTGAAGCTCGCACTACACCCCAGTGTTTAAATTATTTAAATTTTAATTTAATTAAATGACGCGAACAGCAAGATCTTTGGACTACGGTTCCCGACGGAGACTGATTAGGGCATCAACCTTGTTCGCCATCTCTATTGTCAAATGCGGTTTTAGTAGAAAATTCAAAAATCTTACGCGGTTATCTCTTAAAAGTCGAGCTGCCTGGTGTGAATTGGCAGAAGAGGTCCTTTCCAATAACAGTTGCTTTGAAAATAAAGAGGCTCTCTGAAAAAAAGCATCACTTTATCTGAAGAGACAGACGAGTGTGGGGAAGTAGATTTGTCTCTTCTTTTGGAACGGCTTATGGGCGGCCGGTGGTAGGCGTCTGCACTGCCAGGTCTGGGAACCCAGGTTCGAATCTCGGTCTGTACCGACTTGGTTCTGTGTACCTCTCTGACAGTGTTTATTTTAGCTCTTCTTCAGCTGGCGGCCACGTGGGGTTTTTCCTCCACGTCTAGAAACGATAAGTTATAATGGCGGTTTATAGCTACATTTGGAAGGTTACACCGGTAACTTCTGATTGGTTTGCAACTCCACCAAGCGATCCCAACCGTACGAGGGTAGATACTCGCTTCGACCCCCCTCCTCCCCTTTAGCTCCTCCAGTGAGGTTTGCTTAGACTTCGGAAGTCGCGACACAGTTCGCCAAGAAGCCAGAGGAGTCTTAGACCAATGAGAAGGGCGGAAGAAACAACGGAAAATTCGAATCCAGTTAATTCAGGCAATGCTAAGCCGATAGTTCCCAGTCAGAAGCCACTATCTATCGTGAAAATGTCTTTGTCACGATGATATTGAAAACTGTTAATATTATTCCCGTTGGACAGATTATAAGATTCCTACTGCGCCATTGGTGACTCGTATCCACGTTGATCAACTCACCAGCAGAAGGCTTTCATTAGCAAAGTGCTGTTTCTATTCCCCTAGTCACGATTATCCGTAGAATACTGGTTAAATTTTAACGTTAATTCGCTGTTGCCATTACGGACAAAGCTGAGGTTACAGCCGCTTTCGTCTACCTTAAACTTTTAAAGCCACCATTGCTCTATAATTTCGAGTCTTTTATAGAATTCCTACATCAAACTCACTTTATACATCCTTACAAAATAGCTGTGATTTTAACCAACTTGCTATTACACTTGACCAATTTTCTGCTATTTTCATCACTTTTCATTACATCATCTTCTCTTATTGTCTCGAGAGTTTGTGATGGATTTACTTGCTCTGAAATGAGTTTTCATTAAAACGAATTGCCTGCGAACTAGTAAATTCGGTTTTGCTCTCCGCATGACAGGTAGAGGAAAAGAGGCTTATCGAAATTGTTAACCCTTTTCGACCCATTATAATGCGCAAATCTGATAGTACTCTATCGAGAGGATGCCTCCACGGTAGCGCTATACTGGAAAGTGCGAGTGGCAGTGCAGCGCGGGTATCCATGTATTCAGCGTTGTTTCTCTGACTGAAGAGCCGCCCGCTTCCTGTGAAATTGACTCCATTGCACAACTCTACCGAGTTGACTGGGCAGCCATCCAGCTAGAATCGCTGCGGTGATTAACTCACCCGTCATCCCATTTCTATTATGCGAAGACTCAGGCGTGATCGCATGCGAAAAGAGAAGAATAGCGGTTACCTGGCAGGCAAGCCGCCAGGTTTAATTTACCGAACATTATCGCTGCTCCGGTGCTATCTTCGCACGCGAAGTTAGTCTTCCGCTCACCATGACTGCTTTTACGCCAGCAGACGCTGGGCACATCCCTGACTTCCTCGCTCGCACCAGCCAGAAAGAGGCTCGAAGCCTCGTTCTCGTCTCGCGGAAATGCCCATTCACCTTCACCTTTATTACGAAGTCTTCCGATTTATCATCCGGAGGAAAACTCGAAACACTTTGATGTCCCGAAATCTTCTCCCGAGCCAAAACAGAGGATTTCCAACTAAGAAGATTAGAGTAAGTCGTTAAGCAGATCAGGAGTTGATAAAGTAAGTAAAATCAATCAATCAATCAGCAGCTGAGAGAACGCACAACAACGAGGAAGAAACACAATTATTCCACCGTAATTTCGAATAAATTTAAAGATGGTTTGTCTGTTGTCTGTATCTCCTCCATATCTTCTGGAAAACTGATTAAAGTTCTCTCTTCTAGGTAGATCTGAAAACCCATATTAAAATTATCCAACTAATTTTCTGGAGATTTTCTTTCCGCTCTATTTCAGCAGGTACCCCGTTCAGATTAAATCCCCTAATCACGTGCTATTTGCGCTGTAAGCAAGCTTACTTATTAACATGTAGCGCCGAACAGCTCTAGTGTTTATCAACGCTTCCCGCTGGTCTCCTTGGACCCCTTTAATAGCACCGACCAGCTCATTTTCACAGGAAGGCTACCTAACACGAGGTTAACTCCGCGCCGATATTCCCAGACCAAGCAAAATTATTTCTGTTCCGTGCCAAAATTCAACAGGTTATTTCCTCTTTTGCGTCAAAACGAAAGTAAAAAGGCTAAAAGGAGTCATCGGAAGAATCCAGCTACCGTTGAGATGTGTTTCATTTCACTCGGACAGGGAGGCGAGAGGAAATCCGCCCGTGGGGAGAAATAATGTCTCCCTACAGGACTGAAGAATCAGACCTTAAATCTACAACCGAGTTTATTAGGGCCACTGTTAAAAAAAAAAAAAAAAATCATTAATTACGAGTTGTTAGCGACAGGGGCTACCGGAACCGCAGCTTTGTAGTTAATCAAAGTAAAGTCAGATGGGGGCGAACCGGAAAGAGTAGAATTAGAGAGCGACATCTTGCGACGTGAGCTTTGTTGTACGATCAAAGGAATTAATTTGTAGTTGAAAACCGAATCTAGTTTGATTTCTTCTCCGGCTCCGCTAGAAAGGAGCTAATCTCCCTACACGGCTCATGTGATAAATATATGTCTGTTATATACCACGCCAAAAACTCCGAGGATAAAACAGGGGAAGCGGAGAGTCACCGAATTGTTTCTTTGGATATATTATACTTCGTGAAATACTTTTCTTTTTTTGTTACTTTCAATTAGTTAGAGATAAAATTAAGAATTTCAATTGAGAATGAACAGCACTTGAAATCAGATGAATAGAATTACGTAAAATATTGAAGATAATTATGGAAACATGCATAGGATACGCGCGAATAATAGCTGAAAAACGTGATACAATACATGCACAGTGAATTATTAGAGAAAATATTTAAATAAAAACAAAATGAATACGCTGTACAGTGCATTAGTATTTGGTGTGTCAGCCCTTTGCTTTATATAGAACACAATTCCTTGTTTCCATGTTCCCAAACAGGAAATCAATGTATGACTGCCGTATGTTGCTCTAAATACCTTTTAGCAATTTCCAACAATTTATCTAACGTGCATAGTTGCTGTTTGACTTTCTTAGTAGACATATAAACCGAAATGGCTTCGACGATGTTCGTATTAGGGTTTTATGCGGGCTAAAGCGTCTCAGCTTTAAGTTCCAGATGGTTTTTCACTCGGCCGTAAGTTTGGGGATCACTGCCATGTTGGAAAATGAATTCTCGCCCAATAAAATGTCTCCCTGAAGGAACGCCACGATGAATGGGTGAAAACCTTCCTGTACCCCTCAGCTTTCACTATACCTCCGATTACTTTATGCCAATATTTGACACCCTTGGCCGATATTCAACCCCACACTTCCCTGTGGCTGTTCTGCGGGTTTCGGTCCGCCTCCGAACAAACTACCATTGATTATTACCAATCATTTCAAACCCTGACTCATCTACAAAGATCAGCCCCTTTTCTAGATTTGGTCTTCCCGCTGTTTCATCCCTGCTGCCTCTTTTCAGCCGTCACTCGTTCGGCTTCCTCTGTTCAGCAAAGACTTTCCGGCAGCCACACGTCAAACGAGACTAATGTGTATCTTACTGTTCTGGAAGAAGCGTTAACCCCTTGACTTGTAGCTGGGCCATTCGCAAGATCGCTGCCGGCTCGTCGTCTATCACGTAGAGAACAAACCCTGAGGTACTTAGCATCGTGTTTGGAGAGCTTGGGCTTCCTTCCTCGACCCCGTCAACCGTCGACAGTACCATTTTTGCGTGGCTTCGGATTCTTGAAAACAGCTCCTTGTTGAGTCGAGTTGCAATCTTCCGCGTGGAGTAGCCTTCACTAGCCAAGCCTTTGATTTCTACACACTTCTCACGTGACACTTTCTGACCTCTTGCATAACAAACAATCACACCGTATCAGCACATGACTGTACCATGGTACAATTCATTTTTACGCATGAAAAGCTATTCCAACTCGTATTATTTGCTTTTTATACCCAGTTTTTCTTTTGTTTCCATAATTATTTCTAATACTGTACAAATGGATGCTTTTGTGCTTGTTTATTGCAAAGCTCCGGGAACTGAACTCTCCAATATGAACTTCTAGATATCTACACATTCCATCGCAATACTTTGCTAAATAAGTACTCTCAGTGGCCGCTTAGCTTCCAACCAACATATTATTCCTTTAGTCTTGAAATATTACCTCTCTTACTCTGCTCCTAATTCTCTGATTTATAGGTGTTAGTTCCTCAGTCGCCACTATATTTTACTGATCTATAGGTTTTGTTTCTTTACCACAAGCGATCGCTGTTTATTTAATGGTAAATCCATTTGATCTCTATGAGTTACTTAAAGTCAGAGTTTGTAACAGAACTAACACAAGGGAACAGAGCTTGCTGGCGAAGAATCATTGATTAAATCCAGAATTAATAAGTAACCATATAACTCACGTAGAGATCACAAATTGGTAGTAAAGTATCTGTGATTATAGTTGATGACTAAGTGAGCAACACCTACAGATCGAAGAGATTTAGTAGCAAAGTAAGACTAACCATGCATGATGTCCAGGTGTTACTTCCTCAAACACCTCTACTTTGCTACAGCCACCCTGTCATCTTTAGCAATTACTTTGAGATTCGTTAATTCTGATATTAAATAACATTACTTTGTCACTTATTCTCTGCGATTCCGCAGAATTACTTTGATACTCATTAATTCGGATTTTACGGAATTTTATTCCGCTTCTTCACTGACTTTTGATATGAATTTGTTAATCGTAAATACTATTAACTTTATGTCATTTTAAAACTGGCTGTGTCGATCTTCATGTGCTACTTTTGATCTACGAAGGAAAGTAAAAAAATATCCGCTGGCACCCATCTCGCACAGACTTTATGGAAGCCGAGCGCTCGTCGTGGATGATCTGATAGGCAGAACCGTGACTAATCTGCAGAGAACATCGGTGATAACTCGCCGGTTCGCCATTACCATCTCTCGAGCTTGCTGGATCTTCTCGTCAGTGGTGGAGGAGGTCGACGGGCGTCACTCTTGCCCCGCTACTTTTAAACTTCTCGATCCACTCATCCACACTTCTACCCGGTGGTGCACTGTCGCTGTATCGTGTCAAAAGCCTACGACGAATTTCAGCCCCTGACACACCTTCCGACCAGGGAAATCGGATCACTGCTCTCTGTTCCTCCTCGGTGCGCACTGCTAGCTGAGCGGCCATGTCCACATTGTAACAGCGGCAAGAAAACTGGCGCGATCAAGCTCAAACTTCGATCACGTGACCACAAACAGTACCAACTACAAGCACGCATGAGCAGAAGGCGGCGTGACAAACCTGAAGATACGTTATGGCGAAAGTTCGGATAATTTTTTGACTTACCCCCCGTAAGATTGCTGCTAATTTTTGCTATTTCTGTGAACTCGAGGTACTACATTCTTATTCATAAATCTTAACATTATGTTTTTATCTTTTGTCACTTTGCTACCCGGCTGCTACGTTTCTAATACGGAAGAGGTGGAGGTAAATGATGTATAACCACATAAAGATGCAGAATGAACTAGAATTAAAGGGGTAAAACTTCAGCAGTGTGATGCATGCTAAACCAACCGCATTTATTAGACAAGTTAAAAAACAACAACAACAAAACTTTCAAAAATCAAAATAGAAACACCAGAATAACAATGAGTCGTTCATTCTTTCCAAAATCATCAAGGCGTCACAACTTATTCAAAACAAAACGAATCTGATTCCCAGATGGATTCTCCATAACTCTAAGTTCATGTAGTTCCCAATGACTGTGTCCTGTCTTTTTCCCTGATTTTTCATGACCCAGACTTTTCTCAAACATAAACAAGATGACAAGCAATGTTCACTGCAAAATATCTTCTCTGTAGCCGTGTAATCTAACATCAAAGGGATCAGTAATCAACTCTTAATTAATCATTCACTTAGTTCTAGTTGCCAGTAAACTTTTCTGATTACCATAATTACAGATTCAATTTTATATTAGCGATGTTGAGAGAGGGAAATGAGCTTTATATAAGAACTAAAATGGTTTTTCTCTTAAACAGAATTTAACTAGAGACTTTACTTCTTTGATTGGTGAACCGTAGCCATGTAATCAGGTAAAATGGTAGATTTTGTGATGAAAGGTTGTTAAATTCACGCTTCCCGGAGTTACGCCTATCCGTTTGATGTTCATAACGTTGGTGCTTTTGCGTAAATCTATATCCTATAAACCGTACACTTGCTTAATTATTAAACCTAAATGCGCTTTCATTTAATAATTATATAAGTGAAGCGGAAATTTTTGTATTTTTTATTATACGACTTCGAATCAACAAGACAACAGTGCATAACCGTGTGATTAGAAAAAAAATATTACTGACCAGTCGCCAGGTTTCGGATTCAGGTAACAGCGCCAGCTGTTGGGAATTTCAAACACTAAAATTCCGTCCACCTTGCCCTGCTCTCGCCGTTCCAGGTCGCAGCACTCTCAAATCATTTTTTCATCTGTTCATAGCGGCCCAATTAAAGCCTGCAGAGGATTAAAGAATTCTTTTAAAACTATTACCTTTTAATTCTTGCTTTTTCCGAAACAGCAAGAGTAGGAATGGAGAGGAAATAAACAGCCGCCAGCTGAGAAATCTCCAAAGCAAGGTAAGGGTTAGGGTTGGGGTTGGGGTTAGCGTTATCTACCACTGGGACAGACTCCCCCTATTTTTGCACCTGTAGAAAATGAACCGAGGAGGAGGCAGGGAAAACCTTTAGAAGAAACATGGGCAAATATATCTGCAACAAGCTAATACTATTAGAAAAGGCAGGACTATATATTTTAACGCTAATGTCGTAAGTCTATTTTATAAACCAACTAAACTAAAGTTATTGTGCTCTCTTGGTGGTATGAAATAATAGGCATATTCGAAACATCGGCTACAGATCATACATCTAACTTAAAAAAAATTTAACATATCTGGTTAAAGATGGTGACCGGAAGAGCCGGAAGAGGTTGTGCATCGTTTATAAACGAAAATTTCCGCTCCACATCTGTTACTCCAGAAGATGAAGTTGATGAAACAGTTTGGGAAAAACTAAATTCAGGTAGTCAATAGGAAACGTACTAAAGACACTCAGCATAACTGCTCCAAATAGCATCATCCCTCGGCTCAAGAACAGCTGCCACCTAACCTGTATCAAATACGGACTGAAGATATTTGGTAAAATGAGCCATTTTGTTTCACAGGAATCCCTGTTGAGATTTTGCAATAAAGTTAAAAGGCTTAACTGGCAACTGAACATAAAACTAAAAAAAAAAACTACACAACAGAGAAACTGATAAGGTCAGAGGACAGAGGACAGATGAACCTGTGTCTGTAGTATTTAGCTTCAAATTTCACATTTGGTTTATTGACAATATGATGAATGCTTTCTTTATGTTCGTCTAATGCCTACAAAAGAAGGCATAAAAAGGGGGTAACCTGATTGTTTGGGGGCTGCTATGCTGGAAATATGTGACGACTAGGTCAAAACTGAGTAGCGCACTATAAATATAGAAAATTGCCGTAAAGTTTTACGGAAACATTGGAGAGAAACTTGTTTTCCAGCAGGATCATGACCCAAAACATACATACAGACAATTTATGAGCTACATTAAGAGAGAGAGAGAGAGAGAGAGAGAGAGATATGAGGTCATTACAGAGAGAGAGAGAGATGGAGATGGAGAGAGATGGAGAGAGAGAGAGGACGTCAGTACAGAGAGAGAGATATGAGGTCATTACAGAGAGAGAGATGACGTCAGTACATAGAGAGATGTGAGGTCATTATATATATAGAGAGAGATATGAGGTCATTACAGAGAGAAAGAGAGAGAGAGAGAGAGAGAGAGAGAGAGAGAGAGAGAGAGAGAGAGAGAATAAAGTTAATATAGTAGCCATCACTTGTCTCCCACAGAATGTGTAGGGCCAACTAGAGCTGACCGGATGGGATGATGCTTTAAAAATTTTCGGATAAAATCCCTAAAATCTGTGAGGCAGTATATATATATGGGGGGGCTTTTTGTTTTAATTCTGTAAAATATCTGTTTCGATATTGGTGGATATTTTAAATCACATTAGTTATTTTTTATAATAAACCAGTTCTTTACTTTTCCGACCAGGTGTATGGTTTTGCCAGATTAAGGTGAACCTCACTGACGTCATAGATGTCGGTTCTGCTGCTGGCTGCGTGACCTGCGATGGACACTTGCGCACTCCGGGCTCTGCGGAGCTTGGCCAGCCCTGGCACCTTGAGGCTTTGTGAAATGGTCGTATTTCACCTGGCTAGGAGACAACAAACATATGGCCAAAAGTAAAAGTTACCTTTCATGTTCACGCATCGTAGAACTTCCGAGTGTGAAATGTTTTGGAGATACACCGTAGGCGCGATTAATTGCTATGAGTCGGTCTCCTCTCTCGACGTGATTGGTTGTGCACCGAGAAACAGATTTTACGACGCACGTAAGAAAACACATATAAGATGTACTGTCGTTAATTCCTTGCGGGGAGTTGTGTTTATAGAACTATCTGAGAGGAATCAGCGAGGCCCGGGGACGGGGGAAAGGGGGGGGGAGGGAGTCGCGGCTGTTCGACACCGCCACTATAAAATCGATAACAGCGGCACCAGACCTGATCGGGCGGAGACAGGTGCTCAGCTATGAGTGGGCGCGAGAGCAGAAGTACATGTTGATGAGAAGCCAGTAAACAGTCTCTCGGCCGCGCGTTCTGAAACACTTAGCGGTTTAATCGCCCACCCAGAGCGCGCTGTTCTCCTTCACAAGTGTACTTCACTGACAGCGCACGTCGCGAGCTCGGCGGAGCCGCCCCGTCCGCCCGTCACCGGTCGGATCGATGGTGGGAGATCGGCGGTTCTCGCTGATAGGAGTCTGCCTCAGAACCTGCAGCGGGCGGACATGAAAACGGCGCAATAGCGCACGCCGCCACTGAGTATCAGCACAGAATGAGGAACCCTCGTTTTCCGTTAAACCCCACGTTTCTTTTGTCATTACAATCACACACACACCCTTCCCCAACCACGCTTATTTGTTAACCTAGTGCCGCGCGGATTCGACGAGACCGATTTGCTCCCCTTTGATGTGGCGCGGCTGACGGTGGACCTAACCGCATCGATACGCGCGCTCCACTCTATCATGCGATGCCGCGCCGATCAGAGACGTTAACTTTGCTTTCGTTGTTTAATAGAGAAAGCGTCAAATTCGGAAGTGTCGATCAAATATTAAACGCTGCGTCAACGAGGAATTTCGTTTGCTTCACGGCCGCAAGCTGTTTTAAACATTAAAAACAAAAAAGGAGATATACACAAAAATCCCTTCTTTCTACAGGAGGGGGGGGGGGAGAGACGCCTCCCTGTAGCAGAGCAGTAAAGTCAGCGCTTCCACAAAATCGAAGAACGACTAGTTTTTGTTTTTAAAATTATTTTTTTTTCTTTATGGAAATCTGGTTGTTGTCCCTTCTCTAGAAGGCAGACTGACTGTGGCAGGAGAAAAGGCGACCACTTTGGCTTCAGACAGCGCGATACGCCGAAGTTTCTCTATAGTTAATTGATTTTGATGCAGCTCTTACCAGGTACTCGCCTGAAGGTGGTGTTGTTGGTGGGGGGTCCACGATTGCCGGCGAGAGACTGAGGAAAATGTACATTAAAAGAAACCAAGCAATCTCTCTCTCTCTCTCTCTCTCTCTCTCTCTCTCTCTCTCTCTCTCTCTCTCTCTCTCTCTCTCTCTCTCTGCTCTCTCTCTCTCTCTCTCTCTCTCTCTCGTAATGACGTCATCCCTCTCTCTCTGTAATGAACATCATCTCTGTGTAATGACGTCATGTCTCTCTCTCCCTAATGACGCTATATCTCCCTGTAATGAGGTCATCTCTCTCTCTGTAATGACGTCATCTCTCTCTGTAATGACGTCATCTCTCTCTGTAATGACGTCATCCCTCTCTGTGTAATGACGTCATGTCTCTCTGTGTAATGAACATCATCTCTCTCTGTGTCTCTCTCTGTAATGAACATCATCTCTGTGTAATGACGTCATCTCTCTCTCTCTCGCTCTCTCTCTCTCTGTAATGAACATCATCTCTCCGTAATGACGTCATGTCTCTCTCTGTAATGAACATCATCTCTGTGTAATGACGTCATGTCTCTCTCTCCCTAATGACGCTATATCTCCCTGTAATGAGGTCATCTCTCTCTCTCTCTCTCTGTAATGAACATCATCTCTCTCTCTCTCTCTGTAATGACGTCATGTCTCTCTCTGTAATGAACATCATGTCTCTCTCTGTAATGACGTCATCCCTCTCTCTGTAATGAACATCATCTCTCTCTGTGTAATGACGTCATGTCTCTCTCTCCGTAATGACGCTATATCTGCCTGTAATAAAGTTCTCTCTCTCTCTCTCTCTCTCTCTCTCTCTCTCTCTCTCTCTCTCGCTCTCTCTCTCTCTCTCTCTCTCGCTCTCTCTCTCTCTCTCTCTCTCTCTCTCTTCTGTTTCTATCGTACCGCATCTCAGAGAGACGCGTTACACTTTCAGACAACATCTTATCTTTGCCCTAACTCGATTTATTTCCAGATTTTTTTTGTTTTTTTGCTTCTTTGTTCGCATATAACATTAATCAAAACGGCTTCCAAAAGAACTGGGTAAAATGGCTCGCAGCAGATATAAATGCGCTGGCAGAAAGTTAAAATTCTACGACTCGGCCTGAAAAAAAAAAAAAAAAACGATTCATTATCTTTACCATAGATAAAAAAAAAACACAGATTTTAAAAGAAAACAGATATAAAATAACATTAGATGAATAATCAATAAATAAACAACAGCGTCAAGTAATATGACTAGAGATTGAAGATGGGGAGACTCCAGCCTAGGCTGTTAATTCCTAATTAAAAAATATGTCTGAGGCTATAATGCGCGTCACGTGGCGAGGATTAACGAAGATATAATTGACGTCATGAAGGTCAAAGCGAATGACGGAAACTACAGCCTCGTCATGGGTTTAATTAGGAATTACTGTGGCTGTAAAAAACTAACCTCTGTAGCGGCTAATCCGGGGACCTCCTCTACTCAGAAAATCTGCAGTGTGACTAATATACGTTTATGTATCTCGTTAAACATCATCTGTAATGGTATAACTTTTTTTTTAAAACAAAACTGAGATTACTGATATATATATATATATTGTTCCAAAACAATACTTTGGAAATACATAAATTTCTTGAACCTCAAATACAAATCTTATTTCCTTTTCCTTACCAGTTAGACGACTATTGTTATTATTTTATAATATGATGACTTATTTAGTTTTCTTATCAAAATCTATTTTAAAAGGTGTCACCGTTTGTGCATCTTTTTTTTAAATTTTCCTTTCGCGTTAACAAGAAATCAGTCTGCCAGGTGATTTCCAACGGAGAGATCTTTACGTTAGTTCCGGCTACTCCGTCATTTCCGTCGCGTCGGAAAGCTGCTGCAATTTGGACAGTTCTGTCTCGGCCCCGGAGAACCCTGTCCTGATTTCCAGAACCCTTAACGACGCGGGCAGAAGGTCCGGGATAATCGTCGCGCTTGACCAACCAAGGGTCGCTCGAGCGGGTGGCCAAAGTACACTGCCAGTCGAAAGTTACCCGCTGAACTTCCACCGCGTGTACCGGGGATACCGTACTAGAACCCTTTTATTTTGGATACGGGGGTAAACCGGAATGGCCCAAGAAAACCAACAGGGTTGTTTACTTATTTAAAAAAAAAAAAACCGTTCAGCCACGACAGCAGCGCAGCCGGGGTTCGCTGAAGTTACCAACGAGGAAGCGCCATTTTCCGGTCAGGCGCTCAGTAACATCACAAGCCGAGCTCCGAGATCCTTCGGCGTATTATCAAGGAACCGCAAGTCAGCCTTTTAGCGAGCATATTTTCCAATACAAGTTGACGTCAGATAACTTACGACGCAAGTTATTTTTTTTATAATTTTCTTGTAAAGGAAATGTATCTTTTACTTTACTGTGAGAACAACGGAGGCGGTGCGAGCTATTGGACAAACAGTAAGGTCAGGTTTGCAGACAATATCCGCGTGAGTTTTCCACCACGAAAAAAGTCCAGCAATTAAAAAAAAGACAATTTTTCAATGCAGTATGAATAATAAAAGAGAATACATACGTATCTTTTGAAGTAAGTTTTCATACGAATATTTCGACTTGTCAAAAGATAATAGATAAGTTCCAGAAAATAATAATTTTTATTAACAAAACCTATCCTAGATAATTTGACATTAAAAAAACAACATTTGTATTAGCATAATTGTATGCTAAAAAGGGAGAAGAAATAACTCATAGAAACAGAATTGTCAAATAGCCAAAAAAATCTAGTTGATTAATATCTTTCTTCCCCCCCCCTTCCTTTTGCATTATTCGAACTGAACCGAAAGTTTTGCTTAAAGTTTCATCTGTATAATAAAATTCTATAGATACAGCGTTTAGCGAATGGTTCTCCTCGCGTTTTTGTTATCCAGAATGAACAATGCGTATGTATTTCCGCAGTTTTGATGATAATTAACCCGTGGTAGGAGGCGAATTGATCCAAACAAACGTAGGTATGTTGCCAGAGAATAACAAAAGGATCCACAACAACAAGAAAATTGGTTTCTCGTTCTTCACTTTTCGTCTTGCTCGATGATTTACTTAGACGTCTTTCTGAGTTTCTTTTCTCTTGCTGATAGATTGAGTACATGATCGCTTCGATGAGTTTTTCAGGAGAGACACCAGCTCTCCCCCACCCCCCCTGGACAATATATTGACGTTCTCAGCACAAATAAACTCTGGCGTAAGTTAACAAAGCTTTTCCTCTTCAAACAATGCTCACAGAAAGATTCCCCGATATACAGTTTTCACATTGTTCCTCTTTAAAACTAATTAGCAATTTATAAACCATCTTTAGAAACGGATCCATTATCGTTAACAATGTCACGGTTAAGCAATAAGAGTATTTTAAATCTATGAATTGATTAAAACTAAATTATTCGAAAAGCTTCTGCTATTCTTACAACTCTCCATGATTGAATCATTTGTCAGACTGGCAGCCATCCTCGTCTCCTTTTAAGAAACTCTGAGGTCTTATACCGACTTGAAAAAACAGATGAAAGCAACAATGCAACTATATTTTCTTTTATTCATTCTTTCTAATTTCCTACGGTAAAGTAAAGCTTTGTTTATATTTAAACACACGTATGGATATAAAACACGCCACAGAGACTAACCGACAATAATACCTGCAGCTATCGGTAAGAAAGCAGAACGAAGACATCAGAACAAAACCATAATCATGGCAGCTTAATAAAGCGCTTTCATTTTAGCTCTCACACGCACAAATGCAACATTAATACTTCCAACATATTCCTATAATTGCATTTCTGCTTTTGTTAAAAGCCCACTCAAACACAAATAAACTTATAACCCTGAATCAGCCAGAAGTTCCAGTTGCGCAGCATCGGCCGTAACTTCATTAGTCAAGAACAGCCAGTTAACACCGATCTCTGCCCGGCGAAGTTGATTCTTCACGAGGCACTCAAAGGCAGGCACCCGATTTTTCGTAATTAACTCCATAGCATAGATTGGGGGGGTCTTCTACAAAGAATTAAACTGTTCGTCAGTGCATCCTCACTAGCTAATGAAAGGGGGACAAGACGCTTTGTGGTTAGTTAGCCCAGCTATCAAATTATAATCTAGATCGGTTTTCCAACAGCGGACATCTCTCTCCTCTCTCTCTCTCTCTCTCTCTCTCTCTCTCTCTCTCTCTGTAATGACGTCATGTCTCTCTCTGTAATGAACATCATCTATCTCTCTCTGTAATGACGTCATGTCTCTCTCTCCGTAATGAAGCTATATCTTACTGAGGTTCTCGTCTCTCTATTCTTCTCTTTCCGTAATAATTCACGTTTCCTTTCTCCTCTCTCTCTCCTCCTCTTTCTCTCTCTCTCTCTCCTCTCTCCTCTCTTCTCTCCTCTCGACTCTGTAATGAATTTCGCATCTTCAATAAGGTTCTCTCTCTCTCCCTCTCGTCTCGGTTCTCTCCTCTCTCTCTCATCAAGCTCTCTCCTCTCTCTCTCTCTCTCTCGTCTCTCTCTCAGCTCTCTCTCTCTCTCTCGTCTCTCTCTCTATCTCTCTCGAGCTGGGTTCTAGAGCTAGTAAGCGCTCTGGATGTTATTTTTCCATTAATGGTAAATTAAATTTGACGCGAACTTCATTAATAATAATCGACTTTATTTGGGATTCATTTGATATTTCATTAACTTCCAATTTTGAATTTTACTTGGCTTTTTTCTTTTTATTTTTTTTTTTAAAAATAATCCTAGTTTGTAGCCTGATATCTTTAAAGAAATTCAAGTAAACCAAACAGAAAATCTATCCAATGCATGGAATTTTACTGGACCTAAATTAAAGACAAGTACAGAGCGTTTCCTTAATGATTCGTCTGTATGTCAGCATGACAAAAAAAAAGAGAAGCTAGGACTGGCAGTATAGACAGGTACAGTATGTCCGACGGGAAAAGAGAATTCTTAGAATCATCCAATGAATTAAAAAATGAACAAAAACTGTTATAACTGTGACTGTATGGCTAGACTTGTATATCAGAGATATGAGAATTTTCCTGTTTTATCAAGTTACCTCTAATATATATATATATATAAGGGTAAGTCAATGAATACAATTAATTTTGTTTGTGCGGACACCTGACAAAGGATGTCTGCAATATTCTGTCATATTTACAGCCCGTGTACAGCGCAATAGCGTATCCAGACCGTCTCCCGCCATCTTCTGGAAGACGGCCAGATTACGTCTCTACGTAGTTTTCCTGCTTCCAATTAAGTCCCTTTCGAGCAGAACACGAGAGTTCGCACCTTGTCATGCTGGCACATTCGAGTTGTATCAGAATGTAAGTAAGCCAAAACGCAATCCCATTGGCCGAACGTAGTAGAAATGACTGCATCAGAAGCCTCGTCACAAATCCAAAGACTGACGCTGAGAAAGACAAATGGTTCGAAGCCAAAAGGTTTAATTATAATAACATTATTATTTATATTTAGCGTTCGAAATTGTGTGAGGTTTACTAAAATAAATGTATATTGTTCCAGAGGCGCCCGCTTTCGGATCTGCCGTATATGCCGCCCACCACGTATAATTGGATGGTTTCATCTATAGACATGGCCTGACCTAAGCTAGAAGTAGAAGGGTAGATTAGCGACATAGAAATGGAAGACTAAACTTGATCATGATGAATTATGATGTTGTTCATGCAGTCAGTCAAAATCATAGAGGAGAGCAGCGGGCAACCCTGGGATTTTTTCCAGAAAATTCCGAACTATTAATGATTGGTATAAGTGATGCAATTTCGAAGGAGCTAAGGAAGAATATGCCACCACCAACAACAACAACAACAACAACAACAACAACAGCCGGCCCGGTGGGGCAGGTGGTAGCGGGTTAGCTCCGTAAGGGGACCGTTGCTCCTGTACCGGTTCGATCCCAGGCTGGGGTCGGAGGAGAGTTGTCGCTGATGATCGCCATAGCGTGAAACAGCTGTACGACGTCTCCTTGGTGTCCGACGTGAGAGAGAACTCCCGGGTCCTTGGGGCCCACGGTGTCGGGGGACCGGGCCGTTTGTCGGCTCGACGAACTTCTCTCAGTAACGAGGAGGACTCGACAGAGAACAGGCCACTTGTCTTTACGGGATGCGATGCCATTGCAAGAACCTCGTTCGGAAGTCCAACTCGCTCAACAACAAAAATGCGACCGTGATTATGTTCCGAGTGAACTTGTATCTTGTTGTGGAGACTTTATCTGTTATCACATCGTTCGAGACATCGAAACTGCAGGATTGGTAGGCAGGAAACTATTCCCAAACATCTTGAGTATGTTAACGATCCCGTGCCCACTGTCTATGGCAGTGTGAGGATGAGAGTTCCATCTGGAAACCTACGCGCGAGCTTCAGTGGGACATGGGGCTCGGTGAATTTCACTGTCTCGTGGTTTTAGTATCGAAGTTAACGTGCAGCGAGTGACTGGAGGATTTAGTTGGACTTATAAATAAAAAAACACACCCACGCCATTTAACTCTTGTGAATGCGCTAGATACTGACGAAATATGGTGAACATACATTTAGTGCTAAGTGTAATAAATACCGTAAAAAAAATTAAAATAGATGTCCTTTATTTAGTTAGTATTTTCATTCATTTCACAGTCCAGCCCTATCTCCAAGCTTACTTTAAAACGGGCAGCCTGATGCGGAAACTGCCCGGAGAGCATAGTTACAGATAGAGGAAGACATGTATCATTATGGAACACAACAAAGCGTCGTGCAACTTTTGCCAATTGAGGGAATCATCGGGAAGGAAATTATTCTCATTGGATACCTGCTCAATATTTCGACATCAGTTTCGCATTAGAACATGGGTATATCTGTGCGAGAGATTCGGAAAGCCGACGCCCTCTTTGTTCACGGATGGGAGGTCGGTCAACACGTGGGCAATGAAAGGTGGTGATGGTGGAGTCGAGGGTTGGGGGGTTCCTAAGATGATCACGAAAATACAACAGCCAACCGGTTGCGTGTACGCCATGACATGGTCACGTGATTGCACCACTCTCGCTTTCGTTCATATGAAAGATTTGAGCCCCATCTGGCGGGCACCGTTTTCTACAGTGATGTTGCCCTCTTTGGAAATGGATGACCACTGGAACCTAAATAAAGTTCTCCATATATAAGACTGCAATTGACATATTAAGATTATCACCAGTTCACCTGGTTTGCTTTAATATACGTTGGATTACGTCTAGATGTCGCTAGTTGTTCGCGTATCTGTGAGTACTAAGTCTCCCTTCTAATATTTGGAGAACGCAGGTATTGGATAACACGACGACGGACTCACGGAAGCAGCCCAACGCCTCGTATCATCAGCAGCACACGACTGTTTTTTCCGGAGTGTTAGAGACGGAACTGCCAGCATTGGAATTTTCGAGAAATAAATCTGCTGAATTAATAAGTATAGCAGTTGAGGAAATGGAATTCACAGCTTAAACAAAGAGCGGTGCTGGCGATCCCGACTATGTCTCGTACCAAGTCTGGGTCCGGTGCTGGTCGCCGTGCCGACTCTATGACCCTTCGTGCCAAAATATAATATCTTAAACGTCTCGGCTCAGAAAACGTGACATTCCTAAACTGCGACGATTCCCCCGCGTGATTTAGATTTTCGTGGTTTCCATTAAATAAATGGAGGGTTTTGAGACTAAAGTCGTCTTATCAGGAAAAACAAGATTAAATGCGTCATTAGCTGGTGGAGAGGTTAAGGTTGATCGTCGTCCACATAAACGAGATCTCGAGACTGTTCTGTCCGAGCGCCCTCGGACGGTAACCCTGGTGCAAGTTTTCTCACGTTAGTGCCATCCGGGTATCTTTAGGGATAAGCTAGGGCGCCGTCTTTCCCACTGTAATGTAACCGACAGAAGCGGAACAATAAACCGGCAGCCAGTTACGACATACGCCAGTCCGTAAGCCGTTTCTGCATCAGGTACCGATTTTCTGTAACCTTGCTGACTTGCGAGTTTACTTCGTGCAGAATCGCAGACATCAAAGAATGAGTTGAATAATTATAGATGGTCTATAATTTTCGTACTACAAATTTACTCGTGTTTATTATATCGTATTCAACATTATGGCGTCCTTCCTATTTAGTTTTCCTACGTCAATTACTAAGATCAAAAGAAATTAGTAAAAACTAAACTTTTTCATCTTAAAAGAATTTCCTTTTGTTTCAACTTCAAAAAAGACAATTCCCACAGAAAACTCTAGTTCCACAGTTATATCGTTGAATGATACTCTGCCACAGATAACTTCAGATTTTTTACAAATTTGAACGAGGATACCTGGGGTGGGGATAAATCAGGTGCACAGATAGTATCCGGTTTTGTGGAAATTCTTCCTACCTGTTTTGCTGCTAGGATTTTACATTCTATCATTATGTAACGGACATTTTCAGCATCTGCTCCACGTGAATCTGTACAATTCAAGTCTCATCTACAGGTTCCTGTAGATGAAGATAACCTGAGGCTGTTTCTGAGAGGATATTAACTATCTACACGACCACTGAAAGAAGGAAACTGACCCCTGACAAAGCCAGCCAGAGATCAAAACACCCTAGCATGCTGATGGTACAAATAGACAGAATTTTTTCGCATCAGATAAATAATGGCAATCAACAAAGCAGGTGCCCACTGTTGCCCGATGGCGGTCTTGCGTAAATTTCTTATTCACCAACGGCCTTGTGTATGAGGAAGAGAGGAAAAGAAGCGATGTCGTATACTCGACTACAGCTCTAAGCAGTAGACAGGATATTTACATAACACTTAGATCTTTCTACTTAAACTCAGGTAAATGCCAAACACAGTCGCTCGTTTGAATCTTCAAGACAGTCAGTAAAGATAACCTTCCTTTCGGTGAATGTTTTGCTTTGTAAAAGTGGCTTTCTCAGAACGAAACCAATCACAATTACTATGTTTTCAGTGTTGTCGTTTTTGTTGTCATACCTTAAGTTCGTGGAATTCTAAAGCGCGAAGTTTATAATCAAGCGAGTTTTGCGGACAGACTGCAGTAGACGCGACGCAGGTTCTTGTATGCTTTTTGCTATCTGCAGAGAGCAATAAAAGAAACAGGACAAGAACCCAGATGCAAGGACGAAAACCGCCGAATCTATACCACACAAGAGCTGGATTCTCCTTTCCCTTTCATCGAGCTTGGAAACTTGTTTGCAATAAAAAGTAATTTTATTAATAATTCAAAAGACGACATCCTTTTAGCTGAAAATGGTTTGAATGGTAATTGATAAAACACGAATATATAAATATATTTTTTATTTTTAATTTCCTTCGATCAGTTCAACGGACGTCGTTCTCCTTTGTTCAGCACAAAAGACTTCTTTGTAGATTGTGCAGTAATTACAAAAACCTAATGTTGTTCAGGAAACCAGCGAGCTTAAAAATAAATCCATCAACTCTTTGACGAGGTTTAGCAGAAGTGCGTTTTAACGGCATCTGTACCGAAATGTACTGTTTTTAACTGAGCGTACTGCTTATATTTCCACTTATTAATTCTTCTTCCATTCTTTCCCATCGTCCATTCGATATTTACCCTGTTTGGACGATTTTAGTGGACTCCAATGGTCGAGCGCCGAATTCGACTTCCCTTCAAGACCGGCTCAAATCTGGCGTACCTGTGAATATTCTCCTGGTACTCCGGTTTCCTCCGGAATCTATGAATGGAGCTCTCTGGCATAGTTTCCGGAGTACATATGGTAGATGTTTCGCGGTTAGTTATTAAGCGGTTGGCCATAGGCAACTACTCACGTAGTCACTGGGGATGACATCGCGCCTTCTTCTTCTAGCTCGCTGCTGTGAGAAGTTCTTTGACCGCGGAGTTTTGCTTTTGGCGGAGGGGTGTCGACGAAATTAATTGAAATATTCACCATGAATGAGTAGGTTTACATTATATGTCGTAATTATGACGTGACTTTAATTCAAATAAAATAAATAATTTTGCTTTTGTTTTACAGAACTAAGATGCAAATGTATAATGTATTTTTTTTTTTTTTTAATGGTTGGAGCCTGATTTACCTGATAGAGAATAATAGCAGCAAGGACGGAACGTACAGAAACTCACGATTTTCTGCTATGCAATAATGGTGGTAGCAACGACAGTAACACTGGGAAAGTAACTGACTCACTACAGGTAAACTAATAGTAGTGGTGAGGACAGATCACATTAGCTTTCCAAAATCCTAGTACCGCAGCAAAGAAGGCGTGATAACAAGTATATGGGAGATATTCTTGATAAAATTGTTTTATGAATTACGTTTTCTTATTAACTACGTGACACACTTTAACATCCCTTATGAATAAACATAGGAAAGAGAATAGTTTTACGACAAGATTTCGTTTATTTAGTAATTGAATATTGCCATGGCAACGTGGGCAAACTGGATTGCTGTCAGAAGAATGGACAATCCTACACCGGAACTGTTTAATGTGTTTCCATCTCTAACCCCGAAAGACGGAAATGTGCGTAGTAATGGAAGAGAATGTGGAATCTGTTTTATTTCTGATTGCATAAAAATAATTGATCTTTACAAACTTTTATACAGACAGATAAGTGAAAGGGGGCTCAGTGTCACGGGTTAGGGTTTTTACTTCGGCACCGGAGCTCGAAGAAAAGGATGACACATTTCCTGGGGGTCCGTATCTGCTGATTGCATTACAGATGTTCTCGCTCCATTTAATTTTAACAAAAAAAAATTTTGGGGAAATTCCTACGATTTATACAAAAGCAGATTTTCCCCCCGTTTGTTGGAGAATTTGCTTCGTTTCTTTCCCGTTCTTGCGAATCTGTGTAAAATGATCGATAACTCAAAATATCTTGTGAAAATAAATTGTTGTTGTTTTTATTTGTTTTTTTTTTGTATCTTTTGAGGTTTTTTTGTTTTTCGAAAAAAAGTTGAAAGTTTCGGTTTCGGAAGAGAAATTCATCCTGTTTTCAGGAAATGCACAACAATCGGATCAAGGAAAAGCACCTGCACCTACCACCAGAATCGCGGACATTCGTGAATACACACACGAGATAATACAATGGCTGGCCACTTTATCGGGACCTGTAATTAATAACAGCTTTGGCCACATTTTACCCGAATAAAATTCATATTATGGCGTGGCATAGAATCCACAAGGTGCTCGAAGGCACCCTGGCGGAAATTCTCCCATCCAGTCATTGATTGTACGTAATGTATGAAGCGAGGCAGCCAGAAAATCTTGACGGTGAAAGCGTGTTTCGAGTTCACCCCGAGAATTCTCACCTGGATTGAGTTCTAAGAGTTTTGCTGGTCACGGCAGATGTGTGAAATCTCTGTTTTGGGTTTGGAACCATGAACCCACAAGGTGGGCACAGTACATGGAAATATTGTCGTCTTTGGAAGTAGCTGCCTCCATCGATGAATGCATTTGATGGAAAATGATGCTGAAGTGAGCTTTGGTATTCATTCGTTGTTTTAGATGTACCAAGCAGTCCTGTGTATGCCAAGAAAACAACACAAATCCTGCCTTTACCACCTGAGGCCTAGACAGTTAGGAAAACGTAAAAGAAATCGAATGATTCATGTGGGTATCTACAAATCTGTCTTCTCTTATCCGTGCAAGGAGGAGAGAAGCGTGGCTGGTCAGACCACCAATTTTCTCCAGTCTTTAGTCTAATGATCAAGCTCCTTATACCATTCTAGCATCTTTTCACTTTGGGAACTGTGATCATTTTTCTACGTAACGGTCACCTACTGCTGCAGTCCATTCATTGCAACGTTCTTCGCAAGGTACGAATGGAGAATGGTGTGGATTTTTCTGCACTGAATGCCTCTCTCGGTTAATCTATTGTTTGGTAACGATTGGTCATTAATATCCTGTCTAACGGTGTTTCTTCCGTTTCTGGCGCTAAGTACTTGTGGCCATAATTCTCTTTCGCGGCAGATATCTTCTCCCCTGTTTATAATGGACTCTGCCTTAGAGTAGCCTACCAACAAGATTGTCTCGGTTAGATGTACACCCGACTATCATGTCATTTCTAATGCTGCAACGTCTTTAAATGTCTCATATCCGTTTGCCTGTAAAGGCTTCTCCAAGTCATATATAATGCTGCAGAAATCACTTGTCACATGATGTGATCAACCTAATTTGCTTTTGATGCTCAGATTGATTAGTACTGATGGATTACATAACTTCTAATAAATAGCCAGTCAGTGAATGTGCGCACACATGCACACGGGTACATAAATACAGAGAGAAACAATATAATAGCACGCAAATATATACGCATATGCACACAAAGAGAAGATATATATATTATATAAAAGATTTGTTCCGAACCCGACGTTATTCGCGAACTCGTCTGAACGCGACATGAGGCTCAGCTGACAAACTGCTGCGACGACAAGAACAGCGCCCGGCTTTCGCACAAATATTTTTAAAAAAGAAAAAAA